>JASIRB010001602.1:0-45002 GCA_030323885.1 Branchipolynoe longqiensis
GGTTTTAAAAGACTGACTCGGCTTTTTATAGCCTTATTTTACACTTATTTATTTATACTATTTATTATACTTTAATTTATACTACTGTCTTTGTAGCACTATTTCATTACATTGACATTATAGACATTTACATTTTACTCCACACCATTTACCAGTATCTATTTACACCAAATACATTGTCAACGACAATTCACCAAGTTACCTCACAATTTTACTACATCATTTTACTACTTCATATACCGGAGGCCATTCAATCCATAAATGAGTTACAACATACCTATATAACCTATATATTGACTCCAACAGGACAATTGAATGCCAGACTGAACTGACGTGGTTGACTGGGGGGAAGCCCACTGCCTTCACCCCAGTCCCAAGTCCGACGCCGGTTTCAATCAAAAGTAATAATAGTAATACTAGTATTGCGGTGCAGACGCTGGCCGAGCCGGCAATGCCCAAAAAGAAGAAGAATTTGTCGGACCGAGTTCCGAAGGGATCTTTGACCCCTACGGACAAAACGTCCAGGGGGTCATCGATCTCCAAAAACTTAACATCAAATAGATATCGGGCGCTGGCCGATATTGGGATGCCTGAGACTGTGGAAACCCGCAGTCGAAGTCTCTCCCTCAAACCAAAGGCGAGGGGGAGAACACCTGTCACTGCTCCAAAATGACAGTGACAGGTGCATCTCTTATTCAATGGAACTGCCGAGGTTTTAGGAGCAACATCGAAGAGTTGTCTCTTCTTTGTTGCAACCTCAATCCACTCGCTGTGTGCCTACAAGAAACTTATATAAAAGCTTCTGAGAGTTGTAGTCTTAAAGGCTACACCATTCATAACAAGCACGCACCAGATGGAGACCGAGCCGCTGGCGGCTCCTCCATCTTGGTCAGACGTGATGTGGTGTGTACGCCAGTGGCGTTAGACACAACACTACAGGCTGTAGCTGTTCGTCTGATGCTGCATAAGACTGTAACTCTCTGTTCCATTTACATTCCTCCGAGCTCCGTTCTCACCTTACAAGAACTGGACGCCCTTGTGGACCAGTTACCGTCCCCATATTTACTTATGGGTGACTTTAACGGCCACAACCCATTATGGGGGGGGGGGACAATAGGAACGCTAAAGGCAAGAGAATTGAGGACCTTGTGGCCGCTCATGCTCTGTTTGTATTGAACGATGGTTCATACACATATTTGCATCCCGGCTACGGGACATATTCCGCCATCGATCTCAGCATTGTAGAACCAGAACTGGCGCTGGACTTTTCGTGGAGGGTCTGGGATGACCTCTGCGGGAGCGACCACTTCCCAATTATTCGTAATTGTGCGGGGCATCTCCAATAGAGCGAGAGAGGAGCTGGCGGCTTTGTAAAGCCGACTGGCCTACCTTCCAGACCCTATGTTGCGAGAAGTTCACTCCAGACATCAGTGACATCGATGCCTTCACTGAGATGCTGAGATGGATCGCGGAGAAAACTGTTCCGAAGACCTCGGCAACTCCCAAGCGTTTGAAGCCTCCATGTTTAGATGACGGCTGTAGGAGGGCTATTAAGGAACGAAAGAAAGCTCAGCGTAAATTCCACAGGAGACCGACTGCTGAAAATCTGGTGCTCTTTAAAATTCTGCGCGCTCGCGCTCACAGAACAATCAAAGAAGCGCGGAGGCAGTGTTGGAGACAATTTGTTTCTAGCATCACCATGCACACGCCGTTGGGCAAAGTATGGACAATGATCAGAAGAATCAAACGATGGGGAGGTGATTCTTCTGTAGTCCAGCACTTGAAACACAATAGCACCATTCTCACATCACTCGACGAAATAAGTGAAGAATTGGCTCGCACCTTTGCTGGAAACTCGTCTTTGGCAAACTGCCTCCCGGGCTTTCGGGTGGTCAAGGAACGCCAAGAGCAAAAGCTCTTGGACTTTTCTTCCGATGGCGAGGAGCACTACAACTCCCCATTCAGTATGGATGAGTTGAGGTGTTCTTTGGAAAGCTCGCATGACACAGCCGTTGGACCTGATGGAATTCATTATCAATTTTTGAAACATCTCCCTGAACATGGACTGAGAACCTAATATGGTTCCTCACATAACCAAAGAAGCGCGGAGGCAGTCTTGGAGACAATTTGTTTCTAGCATCACCATGCGCACGCTGTTGGGCAAAGTGTGGACAATGATCAGGAGAATCAAACGAAGGGGAGGTGATTCTTCTGTAGTCCAGCACTTGAAACACAATGGCACCATTCTCACATCACTCGACGAAATAAGTGAAGAATTGGCTCGCGCCTTTGCTGGAAACTCGTCTTTGGCAAACTGCCTCCCGGGCTTTCTGGCCGTCAAGGAACGCCAAGAGCGAAAGCTCTTGGACTTTTCCTCTGATGGTGAGGAGCACAACAACTCCCCATTCGGTATGGGTGAGTTGAGGTGTTCTTTGGAAAGCTCGCATGACACAGCAGTTGGACCTGATGGAATTCATTATCAATTTTTTAAACATCTGCCTGAACCTGCGCTGAGACTGTTGCTTCAACTCTTCAACAACATCTGGGAGTCGGGTGTCGTCCCCGGCTCTTGGCGGGAGGCGACAGTAATAACGATTCCCAAACCTGGTAAAGACCAGAGTGAAGCCAACAGCTATCATCCCATAGCCCTCACAAGTTGCATCTGTAAAACCATGGAGCGCATGGTAAAAAAACGCCTCATCTGGCTACTGGAGTCAGGACACCAACTGTCCAACCTTCAATGTGGCTTCAGATGGGGCCGCAGCACCCTCGACCATTTGGTGCGCATGGAGACCTTCATAAGAGATGCTTTCCTTGAGAAGGAGCACGTTGTGGCTGTCTTTTTCGACCTCGAAAGAGCCTATGACACAACGTCGGGCAGACATGAGGCATCATGGATGCAGCTACTAAGCTAAGCATACAATGGGATCCCATCGATGGTCAGTTCTCTGTAAGCGGACTTCGAAATTTTCCGCAAGACCAAAAACAGTCAGTCTGCATTGCACTCTGCTGCCTGCTGCCTAGAATGCATGCGGAACCGGAGCTGACCCTTGATGGGGAAAGCCAAATTTCTGGGCCTCATTCTCGACGCAAAACTGTCTTTCGTGCCACATATAAAGTACCTGAAAACAAGATGCCTGAAAGCGCTAGATATTCTGAGGGTGCTGTCCAGCTCAGAGTGGGGAGCGGACAGAGATGTTCTGCTTTCCGTGTACAGAACTTTGGTTCGGTCACGAGTGGATTATGGCAGCATAGTATACGGTTCCGCAAGGAAATCATATATTGGGCTGATAGACACGATCCACCACCAGGGACTGCGTCTGGCCCTTGGGGCCTTCCGCACCTCACCGGTTCAGAGCCTCTACGTCAAATCCAATGAACCATCACTTAAAAACAGGAGAATCAAACTGGCCATGCAATATGTAGTCAAGATCAAAACTAATGCATTGAATCCTGCACACAATTGTCTATTCGAGCAACATGGTATGAAGCCAGGCCGAATTACATCAGGCCACTGAGGCGCCGAATGAAACCTCATTCGAAGGCCTTGGGCGTGGATTTGGACATGTTGGAGGATGCCAAAGTCGCAGAACATCCCCCGTGCCCGTTGAGGAAGCCATCGGTTATCCTCCGACTCACGGAATTGAGGAAGTCTGGGACACATCCACTCGAGTACCAAGGACTGCATGCAGAGATTCAAGGCCAGTTTGCAGACCACCTCTCCATATACACTGATGGTTCGAAAGACCAAAGCTGGGTAGCTGCTGCGGTAGTCTGCCGATGGGAAAAATTTGGCAACCGCTTGCCCGATCAGAGCTCGATTTTCACTGCGGAAGCCCGAGCACTCCTTCTCGCGTTGGAGTGTATCGAGGTATCCAACCACACTAACTATGTTATATACAGTGATTCGTTCTCTTGCCTCCTGGCTGTTGCTGGACTGAAAACGAATCACCCTATTCTAGCAACGGTCATTTATAAAATGAACCAACTGGCAACGGATGGGTATGACATCCACCTGTACTGGGTGCCTGGCCATGCCAGCATACAAGGAAACGAACAAGCTGATTGGGCTGCAAAGAAGGCCCGGAACTGTGATCTTGAACCGTGTCTGATCCCTCACTCTGATCTGAAACCACTAATAGCCACCCACATAAAATCCAAATGGCAACATGAGTGGGATGAAAACATTAATAAACTTAAAGAAATTGAACCATCTGTGGGAAAACCACCACAGACTCATGCGGGAGGTCGGCGGGACCAAGTGGTCCTTAGCCGCTGCCGTATTGGCCACTCGTGGCTTACACATGCTTTTCTGCTCAAGGGGGAACCTCCCCCTGAATGTATTGGGTGTCAGTCCCTGCTGACACTCAAACACATTTTACTAAGTTGCATTGATTTTTTGGCCCTGCGCCAACAATTCTACACTGCAGACAGTGTGCATGACCTTTTTACTAAAGTAAAACAAGAAAACATTTAGCCTTTTTGAGGGCAGCTGGACTACCACCTCATATAGTTTACTAAATAAATTCTATCAATTATTAATAAAACTTTTCTTTTTCTATGGGAATTTGTTTCCCTTGACCACAAATATATGATTGTGAGCTTTCTAATTTAATGAGTGTCTATTGGCACACAATTGATTGTCTGCTTTTACATGTAAAGGCGATGGTTTGAACAAAAAACAAACATTTCTCGCCGAGAAAATATGGCCTATGCTGCCGACACGGCGTAAAGCAACCACCAATCAATCAAACCTCACATAACCAAATATGTCTCCCCACAGACCGGGGAGCACCAAGGGAACCCCTTTAGGTTGCACTTGTACACTATCCATTCCTGCACTCTCCCTCCACACATTCAGTTACACAAACTAAAAAGGTGTGCTTGAACTGAATTTGTCAGAGTACAGTTACAGTCTGAGCGGCCTATACCAGGTCCGTTTAAACATGCATGTGCAGCTGGGGAACAGACTTTACTAACTTAACTTTTACCAGTTAGTATTTTCATTGCTCGTGCCATTAAATGTTAGCCAGATATTTTAGGGAGGACCAACATTATTTTACCCCCCAATGTGTTGCTACCTTGTCGTGGTGGGGAGGCTTGTGTGCCTCCGTGACCATGAGAGCTATACCGGTGGGGGCTAGCCCCCTTGCAGGTTTAACCAAGCCGGGCAGGACTCATGGTAGAGGACAGACTAAGAGCAGCAACTGGTCCTCCAGGTTGGGGTTTGGGCGTGGGGCCAACAACCCCACCCGAAAAAAGAACAACGTTACAGAATCACAAACAAGAAACTCAAAGCCCAGGACCGGGAAAACTGGAGAGCCCTTGTTTGTGGCCTATGCCCAAAGTTGGGCGGTAGGCGACACGTTCATCTACGACATGGTTGAGGAGGTGTTTGTGTGGATGGGCGCTGACCCCTCAACGGGCGAAGAAGAAGAAGAAGAAAATTATTTTACCCCTCCCCCACCTAACCAGTAGTGGAAAGGTTCCAATCAGAAACCTTCCTTACCTAGCGTCTTTTTTTCAACTTTGACATATGCACAACATGTAAACCTTGATATGAGCATGAATTCTACTGTTATTTGGAATGTTTTCACTTTTGGGTTTCCATATCACACATGTGGTACAGTTTCAGAGAACGACCCAGATATATTTTGATTAGGTACCAGACCAGACGAAATTGAGAATAGCAACTTATACGGGATAGCTCCTCCATCTTGCACATGCACAACCCATAACATCAGAGCCTAAGCTAGCAAAGGCAAACTTTCAGGTTAAAATGAAATTATTGTTACTTAACTAAAGTGACGAGGAATAGATAATATGGATATCATTATATATCAAACATGCAGTTGTGGCCAGTAATATTGATATTGAACATCAGTTAGAGTAGATTTTCACTATGCAAGACAGTTATTTGTGATGTGTTTTGCAGTGGTTAGCATTGCCCCATTGGGGATGTTGTTGTTTGCTGTTTGAGTTTGACCTCCTAGCAACATCTAAGGTCATATCAGGACTTGTGACTATGCACTCATCGTGACTTTACAGTGCTGCCCTACTGAGAAACCAGGCTGCCAGCACCATGACCTAATTTCTTACTCAGTAACATTATCCTCATACTGAGCTAGTTGCCATCTGCGGGCCAGTTGGCTGAGCTGCTCGTGGCGCCACCACACGGCCTGATCACCTCGTGCTACCTGTACCGAGTTCCCATTCGCACCTGAATTTTAGCCGGATTTATATAGTATTCCCTTCTATGCAGCAACAAATGCTTAATAGACACACAACTATCTAAGTTGAATATGTATGTTCTAAAATAGTTAACTTCTTTTCTTTCGAAAATTTGATGTTTTTATCGGACAGTGCAACTTTAATCAAAGTAAAAAATAAAAACACTGTTGGATAGAGTGACTACCAAAGGGTGGATGCGGGAGGTTGGTTGATTGATGTGGGAGTTGGTCTAATTAGACTTGCTGGTTGTTCCAGTGACCGTGTGCAAGCTGGATACGGGACTGCGGGATATAGTACAGGCAATCTATTCACAACAGATGCAGGTAACCGAAGACACCAGCATTCCCACAATAAACACACGTGTCGGTAGTTTTTTGTTGTTGTTTTTTTGTTCAAGTGTTTTTATTCCTCTGAATAACATGTTGTCAGTGCTAATGCACTTGTCTTCCAGCCCTAATCACAATTGCCTCTACACCGTAAACTAATCTACAACAATATACAGATAGACAATTACAGGGAAATAAGCAAAACATCAGTACATGAATGATAGGTAAAGAACAAGATAAGAGAAAAAAGAAACATAAGGGGAGGTAACTATCTTATATTAGTATGGTAGGCGTTAGTAGGGGGTGGGGCATAACTGATTATCTTTCTAGTAGTAACATACTCGTTGAAAGGGTGATGGGGGATGTAGGGTTGGCCTTTGTGATTGAAATTGTATTTATGGTAATCTCAGGTGGGGCCTATTGAGTTAGTAAGTAGGTTAATATTGATTAATCATGTACCTCAGTAGGATCCAACTAGAATCATTCCCAGGCTCATTCCATTGTAGATGGGTTTTTTGGTCTAGTTGGCCGCTACTGGTTGAGTTTAGAGTGTATGTTTGTTTGGGGGAGGGGGGGGGAGGGAAAGCGGGCGGACAGGGAAAGGAATGGCAACACCGACCCCAATGTGGCATTGATCTGCTTTGGCCTAGGCTGGTTGATTTAAGTGTGTGTGGAGGTTTATCTTGAAAGTTTTGTAACAATCACTGTTCCTGACACGTGCTGGTAGTTGCTTCCAGAGTGCTCCCCCAGGAACAACCGGTGACTTTTTCATTTGACTAGTTTTAACATGTGGCACTTTCAGGAGGGTGGCTTGTGCTGCATGTGTGGCTTGTGTAGGTGTCTATGTAATATTGGTCTTTCATGCGGTGGTACATTAGGCCAAATAGGTGCTTGTCTCTGCGAATATTTAGGGCATCTAGTTTAGCTTTATTGTGCATCTCAATGGTATGTAGTGTTTTTCCTTTAAATACTGTGTGCAACCCTCTATTCTGTATAGTTTGGAGCTGTGTTTGCTGCTTTTTAGTTAGTATATTATATATTATGTCATTATAATCAATGATGGGCAGTATTGTGGTTTTGTACAATAGAAGAGCAGTCTCTTCGCTCATATAATGCCTTATTTTCCTGAAGGTGTTCATTTTAGCTGTCAATGTTCTGTTAATCCTATTTAATTGACTGGTTCCTGACAGTGTAGGGTCAAGTGTAGTACCTCAATATTTATAACTTAGAGCCTCCTTAAGTATACACTCTCCTATTTTGATACTGACAATTGGTGAGCTGGAACGTTTTGCTTTAGTTGCAAATATTACATATTTAGTTTTTATAATATTTATGTATAGTTTATTTTCTTTTTTCCAATGGTTTACTTTCTAAATCATTATTCATTTTGGATTCAGCCACTTTTATATCAGCCTCTGTAGCTACCAGTACCACATCATCAGTGAATATGCTTCCCTTTACTTTTTCAAGTACTAGTGGGAGGTTGTTGATGTAGATTAAGAGTAATAGGGGCCCAGGGTAGATCCCTGTGGTACCCCTGTCTTCACCTATCTCAGTGAGGAATTAACCCCTTCAAGTCTAGTATACTGTGAACGATTTACTAGGTAATTTCTTTTAGCAGTTTAGGTGTCCCTGTGCCCAGACCACTATTTGCCACTTTTTCTATTAAAAGTTTATTGTCTACAGTATCAAATGCTTTACGAAAGTCTGTGAAGACAGCAATAGATAATCTTCCTTGATCCATCCCTGGCATTAGTGTGTGTAGCACACATGCCAATGCTTTGGTTGTGGAGTGGTTCTTCCTGAAACCATTTTGCTCTATTGCTAGGTAACCTGTACTTTCAAAAAATTCTGTTATTTGGTCATGGATTAGTTGCTCTACTATTTTGCCTGGTATTGGAAGAAGTGATATAGGTCTTAGTTCATTACATGTTTTTGCGTTCGACGTTTTCGGGATTGGCACAATCATTGCCCTTTTCCATGCATCTGGGTATATACCTGTATCAATAATTAGATTAGTTAGATATGTGAATTAAGTAGCCAGTGCTAGCATGGCATCTTTGACGAGCCTGGAACTTAAGTCTTGTAGCCCTGATGACTTGTATTCAGAGAGTAACTGCACTTTCTTGATAAGTTCTTGCTCTGTGACTGGGTGCAGTTCAAAGTGATGAGTATTAACTTTGGGGTGGTATATTTTGTCATTCAGTGGTATATCCTCTAATTGATTTGCTAGTGTGATGGCCCATGGTCTGCCACACTGCCACACACTCACGGAAGGACGCCAAGATTGAGTAACAGTACGCTTCAACTGGTTTATTACAAAACATATCCGCTCTCCGCGGCGTCAACAGTCAACTGACCCGCCCCCTAACTCGCCAGCTCCCACATCGCCTCTATAAGTGGGTCGGGGGTGTGCTAGCCAGACGCAGTAGAGGGCTGCCCAGTCGGGGCTCTGCCCGGCGGCTAGTGTGCCGCCACCTAGCGCAGTTCAGTGTGACTGCATAGGTGTGCGGCATAGTGTCTGCCGGCACCGTGTGGTAGTGGAGCTCATGTACAGACTACTACACTAGTTTTTCACCAATGTTGACAAAGTATTTATGAAAGTTGCTAACTCTCCCCTAGGTATTTTATCCCCAGTCAATTCATCGGTTAGATTTCCCACTGTCTGTGCAGGTGCTGGAGTTATATCATTAATTACCCTCCATGCTTTCCTCAAGTTATTTTTATTCAAACTTATACCTGTTTTAAGAAACTCTGTAGGCTGCCGTTGCTTTATTCATTAGTTGTTTATCTATGAATTCATCCCCAGGTTTGCCAGTATGTTCACATTTTTGTGCAAAGTAATCCCCATCTTTCTGTAGCTCTAAGATTTCATTAGATAACCATTTGGGACGATTTTCTTTAACCTTATAGAGTAGCATAGGTGCATGCTCGTTTGCTGCTAGTGTTATTTTATCTAATAATAGTTGCCAACATGCATTAGGATCCTCTGTTTGGAGAAAGTTTTCAATTGGTTCCTGCCTTAGAGTTTCACAGTATTTATCAGTAGAGTATTGACTGTAAGTTCTACCCCAGAACTCTATTAGACCCCTAGAGTTTCACAGTATTTATCAGTAGAGTATTGACTGTAAGTTCTAGCCCAGAACTCTATTAGACCCCTAACATCCCTAGGTTTTTTCTTGATAACATAGATTAGTTTATGATCGCTTATATTATAGTTAATTACCCCTGTAGTAGTACAGTATTTCATGTCTGTGAAGGCTAGGTCTAGAATTTGTTTGCTTTTCCTTGTTATTGTAGTGCAAGATTTGATGACCTGTTCCAATCCCTGCGAAACTGCAAAATGACTAACTTTTGTAGCTGTCTGTGCACTTGGATCTGCTGTAGCTGCATTAAAATCTCCCATGACCAGTGTCTCCATTTTGTCTAATTCTGGTATCTGGTCCAAACAGTTAGTTAATAAGTCTAGTGCAGTATCTAGACTGCCATTAGGCATCCTATATATATTCCCTAGTAGGATGCGCTTACAGTTGTCTCGTTTAATTATAACCCACTGGGCTTCAATTGTAGAGTTAGATAGGTTTAGGTGCTTCAATGTCTCATCATCCACATCAAAGTTCGATTTTGAGTACATTGCTAAACCCCTTCCTATCTTAGTCTTTCCATTAGGTAGCTTGGTGGTCCTATCCTCTCTTGTTAACTGGTATCCTTTAATTGATGCAAGCTTATCTTCAGTGCTTTTTGTTAGCCAAGTTTCAGAGACTGTGAATGTGACCATGGCAGATCAACTCTGAGCATGTCAATTTAGTTAATTAAGCTTCTGATATTAAGGTGTGTTATTTTGAAACCAGCTTGGCCTTTGATTTCATATAGAGGAAGTGTAATGTCTTCCACATAGTCCCTGCCATACCCACGCTCCCCTACCATACCCTGGGCTCATGACCCAGTGTTTCTGGTGGGTTAGACTCCTTGTTGTGTACGTTAGTGGGGGGAATACATCTGCCCCCCTTTGTGTTCACTAATGTCATAGACATGATCATGATGTCAGACATTGTGCTTCTTTTTGGTCAGGACATCTATTCGTCGATTATTTATCAGGTTAGTGCATGTTCAGCAGATAGCTTAGTGGTTGGTAGCGTGTTAGTATAACCTTGTATGATTGGGTGGGGGAACAATCAGAAATATCAATATTCCACATTGTACTTGTTGAGAGAACAAATATTTCAACATTCCTGTAAGTATGTTTCAACCTGTGCTAATGCTCTGCAAATGTCAGTGTAGTCAGTGGTTTCAGACTGAGTATTAAAAATGGCTATCCTGCCCAGTGTACAATCATGCACAGTCGGTGATTTATGGACCGACCTAGCTGGATGCCACAGTCCAATGGTTAAATTGGTTTATCTGCTTCAGTCCGGCCAGTTGCTCAGGATTTCGGGGCCATTTGGCTTAGTCATCGCCTTGACTAAGGTTTGCAGGTACAACTGAGCAGGTGGTGCACTATCATCAGATTTATGTCCCAGTAGACAGTACTGTTTACCCATGCCGGGGCCAGAAATGAAGTCCCATACCTTGTAGGGGGAGAGGCACGCAGTCAAACCCCTCAGCAATATCCTCTCCATTAGTCCATTAGTCATTACAGTGAACATAGCTGTCAAGTACTATGTGCAGTCCAGAAACCCCACAGTCTCACTCACAAAACAAAACAGTTTTCAGCAAATATCTACAATCAATATCTCTCATTGTTAACATGTACATTTGAATGTTGAAGCAAATACTTAAATTCAAGCATTCGTCATCATTGCAAAAATAGTGCATTATTACCAATACATGTACATACACACACATGCAGATGCACAAATATAGGTAGACATATATTCATGGCCATGCATTTGGGGTTTTACAGAGAATTTTATGGTTTGGGCCATCTTTGACTACTATTTTCATTCTTGTTGGTTGGCAACTATGGTATAAAGTCAGGAAGGAAGAAAAAGCAAACAGAAAACAGAAGACATTCATCTACATACCATGCAGTTAAATTTAGCAGGTAAGGTCAGATCAGGAAAAAGCATTTTAGTAGACCAGTCAACCTGGAAACTGTCACACTCTGCATTTCAGTTTGGTGTTTCTCTTGTCATTAATGTTAGTCTCTGCCCCATGTGTGCCTGTAATGCATCAAACTCTCTGCCCTTATTGTCCAGTGGGAAATCACTCAGGTACCCAAATCTACTTTAGTATGTTTATGTTCAATTTAACCCAACAATGTCTGCCAGTATCCCCTCCCTGTTTGATCTCCACTCTGCATTTTCTTCAGCTTGATCACCAATACGTTTGGCTTCCAGTGCAGATGACACTCCCAATACATGATTGCGCAAGTCTGGTCTGCCTGCCAGATCACACTTTGCTGCTTGATATCATATGTTCTGCCGATCCATATGTGACGTCACTGTAAAAGATTGGTGTCAGTTAGAAGTTAGGTGGTTGGTTGGTTGGTGGGAGTTTTACGTCCTGGCAACATCTAAGGTCATATCAGGTCAGGTTTGTTACAGTGCGCACTCAGGGCGACTTTATAGTGCTGCCCCATTGGAAGACCAGGCTGCCAGCACCATGACCTGATATCTACCAAAACGGGAGATGGACACTCAACTCATTCGGCCATCCCGTCTGGTAAACACACATATAGTTGTGACAATTAGCCCAACTGTGGGAAAGAGAAGAGAGGACTTCTTTATTTTAAGTTGCGGAGAACAAATCGGGGATAGGCAACAAAGTTAACAATAGCCCATACCCTTACCTCCACCACCACCTACCGGGCGCGGTGGCCTAATTGCTAGAGCGCGGGCCTCACGTGTGGAAGGTCAGGAGTTCGGTTCCGGTCGAGTCAAACCAGTGACTTAAAAATTTATACTTGTTGCTTCAAAACCTGGCATTAATAGGATAAGGCAAGGACTGGTTAGCCCAGTGTCAGGATAATGTGACTGAGTGGGATATCGGGTCATGGTGCAGGCGACCTAATTTCCCAGTGGGCAGCACTATAAAGTCGCCATGAGTGTGTACTGTCACAAGTCGGTAGCTGCCCTGATATGAACTCCAACATACAAAGCAAACAATCCAGCACCACCACCATATTATATGGTCTGGCGTGTTGTTTATCTACTTCGTCCAACTGAGGTAGGAAACCTGGAAGCATTGTATTTTATTTGAATAGTGTGCACCTCCTGGACGGGATGGCCTGGTGGGCACAGTGTCCACTTCTCGTGCGGGAGGTTATTGCGTTAGATCCCATCCTTGAAGGGAAGGTGGGAAGATGATGGTAGAGAAGAAAAAGAAGAAGAAGGAGGAGGAGGAGGGCATTTGGATAGGGCAAAAACCCCCCTTGCTATGAACCATCTTAAAGTTGCATAGTCCGATGCTTTTGAGTTTCGGTCGTTTTCTGAGATAAATATAGCAGGTTAATCGCTATAATCTAACTTACTTTAGTTTGAAGTAACTGATTTAGAATGACTAACTTCGTAGATATTTGAAGTCTAAACACGCTAAGTTAATTTTGACATGCTTGCCAAAACTCTGACCCCATAGCCCAGATAGCACACAGCCATCGGCCGCTCCGTCGGCCGCTCCGTCGGCCGCTCCGTCGGCCCAACGGTGGAAACTGCCGTCGGGCCGACGTTGTTTTGTCCAACCTCCCGCCGTCGACTCGACGGCGGCTGCCGCCGTCGCGCCAACGGCGGAAACCGCCGACGAGCCGACGGTGACAAAACAACGTCGGCCCGACAGCGACAAACGCCCGAAGGCCATATTGGTTTTTTTCCGAGGAGACACTGTCACTATAGTGTCAATACGTACAGGTGCAAAAATATTAGTTTTATTCAAAATTAATAGAAATCGAGAACCCTAACCTTATAAATTTAATATAATCTTTTTGGTAACGATATTGTCTATATATAGCCGTGTTTACACGGGGAATTGTAAAACAATCTAGACAAACCGATTTATATGAAGCGATGTAGTGGCGTGTTTACACGGACCGAGTTTGAAAGTGTGTCGGCGCCGGGAACCAGCAGCCTTAGTGGTGAGCCTGTAGCCGGCGAGCACTGCTATTTGTTTAGTTTACACTCATCGATTCGACAATAAAATAGCTGCTACGTTAATATCGCTTGGAATTTAGGGTTAATTTAATTAAATTTCATTATTTGAGTATGTAATTCTGTTAAATATGATCGCATTCAATAGATTTCGGCCTAATCGGTCCCTAACACTGCTGGGCACCAGCGATAGTTACAGCTGAGCTTGTAGCCGGCGAGCACCGCTATTTTACACTATCACCGCCCGGGAACGGGCTGAATCGCTTCATCTATACTACCTCGCAAGGTGGTTTACATCTACCGATTTATATGAATCGATTCAGCCCTAAAATGCCTCAGCATCGCGTTTACACGACAAATGTGAATCGATCTAGGCAAGTCGTTTTATATGAGGCGTTTTAAATCGCCCGTGTAAACAGGGCTTATGTGTACCAAGCGATTTGTTTCTACATGGTGTGGTTGTAGAGATATTTTCCTTTTTCTGTATGGGTTAGGGTTAGGGTTAGTGCTTAATTAAATACAGAAAAAGTGAAATATCTCTACAACCACACCACGTAGAAACAAATCGCTTGGTACACATATAGACAACATCGTTACCAAAAAGATTATATTAAATTTATAAGCTTAGGGTTCTTGATAGTGTAGTGGTCTGTACTGACCTCTCAGGCAAGTAACCACATAGACAGGTAGGCGTGGGTAGTGTGTTGATATCAGGGAGCATAGGTGGTGTAATGGTTAGCACACTGGCCCGGAATGCAAAGAGATGTGGGTTCGAGTCCCACTCTAGGCGCAATAATTCCCATTGTCATCACCCCCACGACACTGGTGCCGTGATCAGGATCCTGTAAAAGCTTTGCGCTGTATGGTTGTTGAACCTACCCTGTGTATGTATGTGTTAGTGCATTGCCTGTATGTATGTAATTGTAAGCATTAAAAGACTTACAATTCCAGGGGGACAAGTGTAGTGGGTCTGCACTGACCTCTCAGGCAAGTAACCACATAGACAGGTAGGCGTGGGTAGTGTGTTGATATCAGGGAGCCTAGGTGGTGTAATGGTTAGCACACTGGCCCAGAATGCAAAGAGATGTGGGTTCGAGTCCCACTCTAGGCGCAATAATTCCCATTGTCATCACCCCCACGACAATATCTATTAATTTTGAATAAAAGTAATATTTTGCACCTGTACGTATTGACACTATAGTGACAGTGTCTTCTTGGAAAAAAACCAAGATGGCGGTGCTTCGTCAACATTCCGTACCGGGTAGTTCAAATCGTATTAACACAAATAATTCCATTAATACATCGTAATAAATTACAAAACTTTTACAAAATAATCTAAACATATTAATAAACAAACCTGTTAGATAATTCCTTAAAATTCCTCCGATTTCTGTAGTTATTTGTTGAAAAAGAATGCTGCTCAACGATCGCACATGTGCCGATGGCAACTCGAGCTGGAAAACATATTTAACGAACTGCGCATGCGCGTATCAACACCGTCGGCCTGACGGTGGGCCGACGGTGGCTCAAAAGTGGAAAGGGATTGAAACCTAACGTCGGAACACCACCGTAGGCCCAACGGTGCCCTGATGGTGGCTCGAACGTGGAAAATCAATGCAAACCAGCGGTGGGCCGCCGCCGTCGGCCCGACGGTGGCCCGACGGTGGCTCAAAAGTGGAAAGGGATTGAAACCTAACATCGGAACACCACCGTAGGCCCGACGGTGGCTCGAATGTGGAAAATCAATGCAAGCCAGTGGCGGCCCGACGGTGGCTCAAAAGTGGAAAGGGATTGGATTGAAACCTAACGTCGGAACACCACCGTCGGCCCAATGGTGGCCCGACGGTGGAAAGTCGGTGGCGACGGTGTGACCAATAGCCGACGTCAGGCCGACGCTGTGTGCTATCTGGGAGGCTTCCTCACTACCCTTGTATGCAGCAAAAAATATTTAATAAGTGCACCCAGCATTTCAGTTGGATATGTAGGTTCAATTCAAGTGTTTTGCTTTCGAAAGTTTTATGGTTTTATCGGACTATGCAACTTTAGATAAGCTATGGAGTAGTTGGTTCAAGCACACAATGTTGATCAATGGACGAATTGAGAGAGAATGCAAAGAAAACAAGATGGCGGCCACTGGAAGTTCTAGATACAACTTTTAGAGTCCATTAATATACATGATTTCCTAAATTATTCATCCCAAAATTATCGGGCTATTGTAGATAAGTCCTTGAACAACATATTTAATATATTAGATTGCAATATTAAGTTATTTCCATAAACTAGCCTTCTGATACTTTTTCTAATTGGCTGTTTAGCAGCCTTGTACACTATGCAGTGTTGTGAGGGTAACTAGGCAACACCTAGTTTTTTGTGTCGGTAAAATGTAATTGCGAAAAAACAGCTAGAATTTTTTTTTAAAGGAGTAAAACAAAAAGTCCAGTCAAATTAATTATGGAAAAGGAATTCATGGTAAAAATTTGTCGAGTTCTGGGTAGAATCGAAGTGACTCCATTACACCATTGCTACCAAACACACCATCTCTAACTGGCTGTCGGTAAGGACATCTCACCAAAATATGACACGTTCACAGTCCTCACACCGAGGCAGAGGATTCCCTTCCAAAATAAACATGTGGGTCAAATATATATGACCAATATGGACAACCTCGTCCTATCTCGACCATCTGTAGGAGGTCTGCCAATCTCCCAAGACTGGCTTCACAGAATGAAGTTTGTACACTTCCGCATTGTTCCATTCATCCTGCCAGTTAGAGTTACATAAATAACTGCCCCAAACTATGTGATGTTAAAGCTGTATAGACCGACGAAAACATCAAATTTTCAAAGCAAAATCAATAATCTAGATTTCATTCTACATATCGAACCTAGATAATGGTGCACTCAGTAAACATTTGTGGCCACATAGAAGGGAATACTACGGCAAATTAATAGAACTTGTTACTGCAGAAGTGTATAGTGACAGAGTTTTGAAGTGCTTGCCTAATTAATTTTGCACAGTTTCACTTCAAATATCAAAAAGATTAGCCATTTAAAATAAAAGTAGTGTGTCAAACTAAAGTAAGGTAGATTATAACAATCAACCAAATACATTTATCTCAGAAAATGTCAAAAACTCAAAACCATCGGACTATGCAACTTTGATAATTGCTTAAATGGTAAACTGAGTATGAAAACCAGGTTACTATGTAGTGCTGCTTTGACACATATTTATCATTTTATGTAAATGTATTTATCCCAACGCATGGTTTCAATAAAAAAATATACTGTGCCTACAAATTATGATTGTTGTCGTTAATAGTTTCTGTGATATACCATATATGACAATCAGTTTACAAAATATTGTTTACTTTGCATGATTGCTTTGTTGTTTTACGTCCTAGCAAAATCTAAGGTCATATCAGGATGGGTACCGACTTGTGACAGTGCGCACTCATGGCGACTTTATAGTGCCGGCACCATGACCCGATATTCCACTCAGTCATATTATCCTGACACTGAGCTAACCGGTCCTTGTCCTATCCTAATAATGCCGAGCGCCAGGCTAGGAAGCGACAAGTATAAATTTTTAAGCCATTGGTTTGACTCGACCAGGGTTCGACCCCACGATCTACCAGCACGGGAGACAGGCGCTCTAACTCATTTGGCCATCCCGTCTGGTCCCCTAATGAAGAGGCTAGCGGGAGTGGAGCTGGAGATGTTCTTCACAGGCATGCTGGAGGAGTTGTGAGGTGAGAGCCAGACTGCACCCTTATATATAATATACCCGAGGTGAGGGTGGGTCGGGTGCTCCCTCGCATGTTGCCCTACGTTACGCTCATGTTGAGCGCTCGCTGGCCTTACGCTGGACTGTCGTTAGACTGACACTGCTCACTCGCTAGCCTGACGTCGACTCACATTTCGAATCACGTCAAAGTCACACGTAGCTATGTTATGGGGCTGTCACACTACGACGTGATGACGTCAGCGTAGGGAGAACGTGAAAAATGTTGAACTTCTCGGCGTAGTATGCAAATTTGGGCACAAGTTGAACGTGGATGCAGCGTAGTGGACGAGAGCGTAACGTCGGTAAAGCGTAGTGATACCGTCATTCAATGAGAGAGGACGTCATTACGCTCACGAAACGTTATTCCATCGCCAGAAGAACGTTACGTGATGTTACATACGTCATGACACGGTGGCGAAACGTTGAACGTACGTTGAATGTATGTTCTCCTGACGTTCCCATTACGCCGCGTGGACATTTCCACCCGGTTTAATGTGGGTCAACATAGTGGAACGTAGTTGAACGTAGTGAGCAGCGTTTGACTAACGTCCGTTTAACGTCATTGACGTTCGCTGAACGTGTACAGAACGTACGGCGAATGTAAACCCTTACATTCGAGGTACGTCGAAAGTTTTGAACATGTCCAAAACCTCGACGTAACGCGACGTCAGTCTAACGTCATTCTGACGTCATCATAACGTAACCCAATGTACGTCAACGTAATGGCGAAAAATGACCACGTTAGGCTCATGTTCGCTCGTTACGTCATAGTGTGACAGGGGTATTAGGGAGGGCGTAATTATGCGAGTCCTACGCTAAGCCGACGCTAAGGTTTCACTAGGCTGATGCCGCGTGCTGGAGGCCCGTTAGCCTTACGTTGGCCCTTTTTTGGGGGGGGGGGGGGAACGTTCTAACTTGATGACACACGTTACAACTATGTTGGACCGACGTTTTGCCTACATCCACCATGTTGCACTGACGTCCAAATTGGCCATGTAACGCCAAGAATTTCTACATAAACAAGTGATTTTGATGTTCCCCACTCGCTGGCTCGTTACGTCGTAGAGTGACAGGGGTATTATATGCACTTTCCCACAGACAGGACAGCACATACCACAGCCTTTGATGAACCAGTTGTGGACCACTGGTTGGAATGGAAAATAGCCCTAACTGCAAATGGGTCCACTGAGCAGGACCACTTGCCAAATAAATAAAACAAATGAAATTAATGGCACAGCCTCATCAGTTTTCTAAAAGCGGGAGGTTGGTCTTAAATTGAATACCCGATCGGGAGGTCGAGAGAGGTACTTAAATTCGGTAGGCTCCCACACAAATCGGGAGATTTGACAGGTATGATGTGGTGGTCCACAGACTTTCCGGCCAGGTTTTTCTTTTTAAGGGGAGGACGCTTCAGCCATGGCAGCTCAAAAAATATTTTATTCATTTAAACAACAATCATTGTATAATTGCAAATGATGTTCATTTTAGGGGAAAGCATCGTTCTGGGCTCAGGAATTCCAACCATGGATTTAGTGTTCCCAAATTAGGTTAGTGTAGCTGTTGTTATTTGTTTGTTTTAGGTCCTAGCAACATCTAAGGTCATATCAGGATGGGTACAAACTTGTGACAGTGCCTACTCATGGTGACTTTAATTATAGTGCTGCCCCACTGGGAAATCAGACCGCCAACACCATGACCTGATATCGCACTCAGTCACATTATCTTGACACTAATAGCTAACCAGTATGGCAATTGTTTCAATCAGACCTGAAATGACAAACGGTACCCAGTAGTGGTAATACTACCATCAGCAATCAGTAATGAAACCGAAACCTTGAATTCAGTTAATCTGGCATCCGTGCGTGCGTGCGTGTGAGTGTGTTTGCGTGTGTGTGTGTAAAGAGGCGGGGGTGTCACGCATGTGTGCTTGTTTGTGTGTTTGCATACGTAGGTGCAGTTTATTTGTGTGTAGACGTGCGTTCGTGTGTGCGTGTGTGTGCGTGCGTGCGTGTGTGTGTGTGTGTGTGTGTGTGTGTGTGTGTGTGTGTGTGTGTATGTGTGTGTGTGTGTGTGTAAAGAGGCGGGGGTGTCACGCATGTGTGCTTGTTTGTGTGTTTGCATACGTAGGTGCAGTTTATTTGTGTGTAGACGTGCGTGCGTGTGTGCGTGTGTGTGTGTGTGTAGGTAGGGATGTGTTTTTGTATGTGTATGCAGGTATGTTTGCGTATGTGGGTGGCTGACTATCTATCGTTCTCTCAATGCAAAGAGATGTGGGTTCGAGTCCCGCTCTAGGCGCAGTATTTCCCATTTTCATCACCCCCCACGACAGTATCGATGACTCAGACCCAGAATCACATATTGCAAAGTGTGTGGTCTGGGTGTGGGAACTATATCGGGGCTTCCACAGATTTTAATACCTAAATTTGAAACATTCTAATTTTAGGTTCCCTTTTTCTTCTTCTTGATTTATTAAATATTTATATTAAGACTAGCTTATAAGCCATACACTTACTCATTCAACAGAATATGCTATGAATAGAATTTGAAAGACCAATTTCTTCTTTTTTAATCAGAAAAAAAAAGATCAGTTTGCCAAATTCTCAATGCAGTATTACATATCATTTGAAGGTCTGTCTGCTATCCAACATTAAATTATTTTTAATTTTTAATTTTTTTTAAATAAATCCTGCACTTCGACAAAATTCACTGGATTTGTCAGGCTCTTTGAGGGTATTTATAAACTTAAAGCCTGTTAAAGTTAGATACAAAATGATATTACATCTTCAAATTGAAAATCCTTTCAAGTTTCTTTGTTGGGAGTTTTCATTATTAAATGTATTATATCGGACTGTCCCATAACCAGGTTATTTGCTTACATACACGCACTATACATCAAAGTTTGTAAATATGCCTACCTATAGGGGAGGGGTGAGACACAGTAGTGCTGTTTGCAAGACATGAGGTCCTCAAATACCACATCATGACAAAGTGGCATTTGTTAAAGCTGCATAGTCCGATCAAAATATCAAATTTTCAAAACCAAAATAATTAGCTAGATTTGATTCTACATATCTTACTTAGATACTGGTGCACTTATTAAACATTTGTAAGCACATTGAAGGAAATACTGAGGCAAATTAATAGAATATGTTACGTGTATGTTACTGCAGAAGCCTATGGTGTCAGAGTTTTGGCATGCTTGACAAAATTAATTTGGCAGGTTTGCACTTCAAATATCTCAAAAGATGATCTTTGAAAATAAAAGTGACTTCAAGCGAAAGTAAGCTAGCGATCAACCTAATATATGTATCTAATAAAATGATAGAAACTCAAAAGCATCAGACTCTGCAAGCTTAAATTAAACTTGAAACTTCTGTAATTTAGATCAAGTAGGATATTCAAGCTCCGTGTACTTAAATATAACTAGTTCACTGAACCATTTCTCGTTAATTCATTGTTCTCGTACATGCAGTGTTTGTGTGTGTGTGTCTTTGTACTAGAGTAAATATATATATATACTATATGTATAAGATTGGAGGAAACTGCAGAGAAATGTAGATTTTTGTGCCACAACTCCACCGTTTTTATGTACAAACCATTTTGTTAAGACATGGGTACTTAGGTCTGTGTGTAAATTTACACTGTTGAGCACATGTTCCCCGCACTCTTTCGATTCATAAACCGAATATAGAAATAAATATATAAAACTGACCAACCAGATGTGGAATAACATTAGTATAATACAGATCGTAGCAAAGTTGACTGTCAACCCTAAAACAATTCAGCTGGGCAAAGGAAACATCGGGGTGGGGTGGGGTGAATTAGATCAAATAAAAAACAACTAAAAAACCTATACTCACAGCTCAATCTTCTGTAAATAGCTGTAATTTCAGGTTTATTTATATTTGTATGTGCTGCAGGTATTGCAGGTATAGCAATACCTCAGGGAGTTTAACGCCCCTGCCCTGCAGAGTTGTAAACCACTGCCTTGTAGTACAGGTTCTTGACAGAATCAAAGGCTAAGGGAGCAAACCCTAAACAGAAAACCATGTCACTGTGGCAGCATTAAGGGCGTTTGATGTATGGAACTCCCAACATCTCCCGACCAGCCACTGCAGGGACAAATAGTTTTGCGCCTGTCTTGACATGTTCTTGCCCGTGTGAAACCTCTATTTGCTCCCCGAGAGAGTGCCGCTGGTAACTTGCAAAAGCCAGCAGCACTTCAACACTTTTGCAGGCAGCTTTCATGAAATGTACAACCGCAAAACCTGAAGCTGAGAGACATTAAGACCGACGCATGGACGCAACTCTCACAGCAGAGAGTTAAATGGAGAGCGACAGTCAAGTAATGAAAGCAGTCTTTGTCGCATCGCGACCGACAGCATGATGATGATGTGCTGCATTAAATGACGGTAGTCAAACTACAGAAAACTACATAACAGGATTGTAATATTGTAACAGGTATGTAAATAAAAGAGCATTTTCACAACTATTTAGTTTATGTGGATACCATCACCATTATATTTTAGATACCAAGGTGACAGCAACCGCTGCTCGTCGGCTCATTTTCGTCAATTTTAGCACTCGTAATACATGATAAGTCACTGCAATAATTAACAGAATTGAGTCACGCTCACAAATTACAGACTTTGGTATTAGCAGTGAATATTCTTAAATATCAGCATTGAAGCAGTGGAATGTTCATTAGGCCGTTTTTGTCGGGGGTTTTTATGCCTGTGTTTACCGAGGTGACAGTGTCAGTGACTGCTGCTTGTCGGCTCATTTTGATGATTTCCGCAACTTTAGCACTCTTATTTTCAAGTCACTGTCATAATTAACAGAATTTAATCTGAAGCAATAGAAAGTTCATTATGCTGTTGTCTATTAAAGTTTGCTCGCCTCTGTTTACCGAAGTGACCGACTGCTGCTCGTTGCCTCATTTTCTTCAATTTTAGCATTCTCATAAGTCAGTCATAAATAACAGAATACATTTTAGCAATGAGCAGCCATTGTCATAATTAACAGAATTTGATTTGAAACATTAGAAAGTTTGTTATGCTTCTGTCTATTAACCTTTGCTCACCTGTGTTTACCGAGGTGATCGCCCACTGCCCGCCGGCCCATTTTCTTCAAGTTTAGAACTCTCATTAAGTAACGGACTAAATATCATATTTTGATTTCAGCAGTGAACAGTCATGCTCCTAAATAACAAATTTAATCTGCACCAGTGGAAGTTCATTATCCTTTTGTTTCATTAACATGCTGGCTCTGTTCACCGAGGTGACAGTGACTGCTGCTCGCCAGGTCATCTCTTCAATTTTAGCACCCTCATGACTAAGTCACCATCATAAATAACACACTCTGACCATAGCAGTGAACAGTCATGCTCCTAATAACAGAATTTGATCTGAATACAATAAGGACACCGACGGGCGCCCCTGTCATAACTAGAATTATGTGCTTGGTGCACCTTTCGTCTGATGAAGGTACATATCCACAGGAAACAGGATTCTCTAAAGGAGAGTGTGTCATGATAAGAAGAGTGCAGCTGTAATATCTCCGCTGCTCTGACTCCTGTTGCTCATATTTAAAAAATTGACTTCCTTGTGTCAGATTCACAACTTCCACCAGTAGTCCCGCTGTTGACCCATCATGACCCAGCCTCCTCTCACCTCCCTCACCATAGTCCCTTAGTCCAGCGCACCCACCCATAGTCCAACAGACCTGGCACCTGACACTCATGACGCCAACACACTCGTGGAGTCCTATTAAATTGTCTATTCACCCTCCCCTCAGGATCAACACGGTCACACACACTACCATGCCCCCTGTGCGACCCACCCGCCGCCCATTGATTACCCCATGTGTCGTAGCGCCAATTCCTCCCCCCTCCCCATTGGCACTCACAGTTCCCGCCCCCACAACACCAACACCCTCCCACTGTGACCTACTGACCAACGCATCTGTGGACAGCTGTTCTCAGCAATCCACTACTAATGCAGTTTCTCCCCCATCCCCGGCCACCATCCTTAACCCGGCTCAGTCTACAGGTCATGCCCAGACTACAAATTACCACACACTCCCGATTGAAATAGAGTTTGATTGGTTTGATACAAGTTATGATTGTACACTTCTACTTACAGATTCGTCTCACTATAGGCATTATGCCCCGCCCTCACCGGCAGTCTTCAGACCAACGCCTTACGCATTCTGGCCGGTTGCAGCCCCTACTGCCTTCCAGAATGAGGACTCCTTTATTCATGTATATCAAAGCGTTAGGGATTCCACACTTCCTAATTACTTGCAAGTCAAGTTTTCAGTGCGATCAGGTCTTAACATAGCTGCTTGGTGCCTCACACTGGTTGACTATCCTGACACACATCTGCTCAAGTTATTTGATTATGGCTGACTGCTAGAATACTCTTCGAGCTTTATCTCCACGCCCACTCTTAAAATCATACAAGACATGCAGATACTGACATACATTTTAATGCAATCTTTAGCAAGGAGTCTGCACTCGGCAATAGGTTAGGTCCCTTTGATGAAGTTCCATTTGAGCCTTGGTGCCAGGTTGGTCCCTTAATGACTCACCTGAAGAAAACCTCTGATGCTAAACGTGTGATAATAGACCTCAGCTTCCCACTAGGCAGCAGAGTTGACTCAGGGATAGTGAAAGGCTTCTATCAAGGTTGCCGTTGTCCTTCTCTCTTCCGTCAGTCAGCACTTTAACGGATCAACTAATCAAGTCAGGTCAGGACTCTTGGATGTGGTCAGCTGATTTGGCTAGTGCTTACAGGCAGTTGAGGGCCCATTGTCTGCATCCCTGCTAGATCTTATGCTCAAAAGTAAATTTTACATAGCTCTGCCTCCCCCGTTCGGATGCCGCACTTCTGCCCTTGCCTGTGCACGCCCATTCCAGAGGTAGTATGGTTCTCACACGGCAGGGTTTTTTACGCTGTGCTACTTCGACGATCTCGTTTGGGTAGACCCCACTCAAGCAGGAGCGAATGAAGCCTTCATTTGCTTTATTCAAATAACATGAGACCTCGGTCTAGTGTTGGCTCCAGACAAGTGTGTGTCCTCCAGCTTAAGATTTGGTTTGGCTAGATTTCAGCTTTGACTCATCGTCAGTGACAGTCACCCTTCTGCAAGCAAGATAGATCAGGTCGTGGCAGAGTGCAGACGGTGGAAGACCAAAGGATCTGCCTCTAGGATACAGCTGCAGAGACCCCGGGAAGCTGAAGCACTTAGCGAATCCACAAGGTTTATGAATAGCATCCTCTCTGTACTTAGGATTTCCCCACCGGTAGCTCAGCATTCTTACCAGACATCATTTTGAAATACAGACTGGTCCTTAGTCCTCCTCCTCAATAAACAAAGTCATTCTCCTGCAGTCTTCACCTCCTCCTGGGGCTTGAGTGTGATTCCACTCTAAGGAGAAGGAGCTTTCTCCCCAACTTCCTGATATTGGTGCGTTACACAGACAAACTCAAGACACACTTAAGCCAATCACCCAGCTAGAAGCTTCTCAACAGGTGTTGTCCTCAGACTCAGGTAGAGACCCGTTTCTCACCGCATCCGCTCAACAGCTCTGACTCATAGCCGCTAGAAATAACTGCATTCTGTGAATCAAGCACAAGCCAGGCCACGAACTAGTATTCCAAGACACATTAAGCAGATTCCCCAGACCCGCAGTCTAAAGCTGTATTCACACGGGCAAGTTAAAATGCCTCACGTAAAACCACTTGCCTAGATCGCTTTACATTTGCCGTGTGAATGCGACCTGAGGCGTTTTATGCCTGAATCTGTTTACATAAATCGTTTTCTGTAAAACGCTTCGCGAGGTGGTCTACAGGAACCGATCTACGCTGAATCATTTTATTTATGACATCACACGCATGCGCAGTCGAGGGAAACGTGACAGTCGAGACCTGAGTGTGTTGACTTTCCTGTAAATTTGCTTTATGAACCTGCTAGAGGTGCACATATATTTTTTTCATCATTTATTTTTAGGGTTTCACTGCCCAGCAGAAGTTTTGACTGTTCCAAACCAATACGATTCAGTCCATACATATCTAGGTTGAACCCACACTCTCTCGGCCGACGTACCCAGACTGGCGCTGGTTAGTATCGACTTGCTCATGCGCTGATATCGATTTCTGGCCCAAGTACTGCCCGTGTGAATGCGCTTCTAAAACGCCTCAGGTAAGACGCTTTGCCTAGATCGTTTTACTTTTTGCCCGTGTGAATACAGCTTAAGGCATAACCTTAAACAAAGAAATGTCATTCCTCAGTCATTAACTTTGTTACTTGATTCATTGTAGCTGGAAGATAGCTTATATTTCTTGGTTCTATCTTCCAGACTACTCCACCCAACACCTGCTAAACCGCCTACAGCAAAGCGTTGACCGAGGGCACTTGAAGAATAAACGCCTCCACTTGTCAGTCTACCTGTCCCTATCAGGACCATGATGTTGAACCTCTTAAGCCCCATCATGCCTTCGAGCTTCCGGCCCAGTGTTAAATTATTTCAGCTCAGTCAAAATATGGTTCTCAGCAGTCTCTGGATCTGGTCACTTGTGTTCGAGGTGTACCAGCTACATATACCTAACAGAGGAACTAAGAAGGATTCGCACACTCTAGTTATGAGGGCTTCTTCCCTTGCACTTAGAGACCTCGCCCGACTAGTTACCTTCCTTATCAGGGGACAGAAGCATCCATGTGTGTAGCGCCGCCCCCCTTATGAGAGCTCCAACAGCACTTGCAACTATTTTGGGTTAAGTGCTGATTTAGACAATCTGATTGCTTCCTTAATCCTGACTGTTCATCATGTCATTTGATTCTACTCCAGACCGCTGAATCAACAACGATTACGCCTAACCACATGAACACTAATTACTGATCCCGGAAGCCAGCCTTCCATGATTCACACGGTGCCAGCCACCTGCCAGATGAGCCAGACTCGTTCGCCTCCTGAGGCATTCTGATTGCTTGCTTAATCCTGACTGTTCATCATATAATTTGATTCTACTCCAGACCACTGAATCAACAACGACTACGCCTAACGACATGAACACTAATTACTGATCCCTGAAGCCAGCCTTCCATGATTTTCACCTTGCCAGCCACCTGCACGATGAGCCAGACTCGTTTGCCACCTAAGGCACCAATTTTGATTCTTATTTGAATAAATTTGAGTTTATAAACATTTGTTCTGTTCTTTGTCTGAGTGAAGCGAATTAAAATGTAATTTACATTATAATTTATATACATTTCTTTTTTTTTGTATTTGTGTAGTTTCATTCCCATGGCCATGAAGATTAACTGAGATAATAAAGGCAAGCACTGGAGAAAAGTGAAAATTCAGACAGACAAGTAAAAATCACACCAGACTTGTCCTATGGACAAGTGAAATATTGTTGTGCTTATTTCTACCACTGGTCTGCCCCCAATAATACCCCATTCTAGCTCAAGGGATACCCCAATACTATAATAAACAGTTAATATGAATAAGCAATGCTTAGGACCGACCCCCTCCTTGCTGGCCATATTCGATAGTATTTTTTTTACTCCACTCGCAGTGTTCGATTTGAAATTCTAGCGGCTTAGGTGAACCGAGTCATGGTCACATTACTAACCAATCGTTGTCGTCCACCCTGCTTGATAAGTAGCGAAGTTTGACAAGCTATTTCCGTTTCCTTATATATATATAAACAATACTCGTACTCATAGATGTGGAAAATGAAATCACCAAAATCCAGCAAACGGAAACGGAAATAGCCCTATATGTATACTCATTGAATAATCAAAATCCAGGAAACGGAAATAGCTTGTCGAACTTCGCTACGTATCAAGCAGGGTGGACGATATATATACACAAGTGTCAGTCCTTAGCCTCGCCCCCGGGTGGGTCGGTATAAGTCGATCTATGCCTATGGAGCTTGAGGTTTTTAGCGTTTAACCAATCTCTACCCGACAGTCACCGCACATTTCATGAGTGATGTCTCTTATCTCGTATATGGCTAAGTGCTACTGCATTGTCCACAGCCCAGCTTTGATCAAAGTTCTGACCCCTGATAAGGAAGGTAAACCAATTGTTTAATCAACTAATGTATAAAAAAGGGGAGGGGGTAGAAGAAAAAAAAAGATCGATTCGGTCAGTCCGAAATTAGTTTTAATGAACTGGGCAGGTGAAAGAAAAGAGTCACTGAGCACCGTAATGAATATAGCCAGAGAGAAGGTGCTAGCAACACTATTCAGACATTTAACAAAACGTGTGACTGCCTATTATAAGCGTGTCTGTAAGAATAAGATATTTAATCATATTACTATTATTAGCTATACTGGTCGATAGATCCATCTTCAGATATGGTGGTATCTGGTCTATACCACCTCATATAATCTATTAAAACCATTTGATCAATTAACAACCTTTAAATTTTATTTCCCTTAGCCACAAATTATATAACTGAGCTTTTTAAATTCAGTGTCTGTTGACTCATAATTGATTGTGTGCTTTTGTACTCTGTAATAAGACTAAGTTCAGGTAGTAGCCTGAGCAGGCAATTATGTGTTGATCTCTTATCTAACACTGAGCCCGAGGTAGTTACTCCCGCAGCACTATCAGTCTATCTGTCTACTCAAGGGTGGAGAGTGAGTATTTTATCTAACAGTTGAACACTGACTCAGTGTTCAACTATTAGATAACTCAGAGCCCGGCGCATTTGCGATAACGCATAGCCACGACCAGAACGGTTGCTGCCTTCATATCATTAAAACCGGAAACCTGTGTATTTGCGGTGGATCCCATCAAACAATTAATGCTTAGGCCCGGCTGATGTGGCCAGCATGGAACAGCTGCTGCATTAGTCTAATTCAAAAGATCTGAACTTTCAAATGCACATATCTCACTTAAATTTTGGAATATTAAAAAAAATTCAAAAAGCATATTGCTTCCGATTCATTGGAGCTTCAAGTGAAAATATTTTAATGTTTGGACCCTTTTTGACAATGGGTACCTAACTGTTACGATGTTCAAATATTGTACGGCAGCCGTGCAATGACATTAGGGCTGCTGTATGATGGCCTCGCAGCTTGTTTGATTTCATTACTTTTACGATTGCATTGCGGATGCTTTTGAAAGAAAATTCCGCAGCCTGCAAAACAGTATGATTTGTAACAAAATCACGTCTAGACACCATAGACTGCAGAACCGTGCAGCGGCAGCATGATGTGACTTAAGCATTAAGCCGGCTCAACTAAACTGCTTGTGTTCACATGCGCAACTTACGCATACATAGGGGAGACTGGGGTGCATTGGGACACCCCCTCTAGTAGCTATATTAAGGTCATCAAATTCTCTGACCTCATCAATAGCATGCTCGGATTCCCCCAAGCCACTCCATCTTTAATTCAAGACAAAGGAGCTACTGAACATCAATTTTAAATATTATATCTATTTTCATGTACTTTTACTAAATATTTAGGGCTAAGAGTTGCATCTATTAGTGCTTAAACCACTGAAGGACAAAACTGCAGGTAAATTATGCCTATCAAAGGCACACTTTGTGGCCATAACTAGCCCACATGTAATGTATATAATTTGTATACTTGGATGCAAGCATACATTGGTCAAATGGGGTGCACTGGGACACTCCCATTGGGACACTGTCCCAATGCACCCCATAGATAAATACAGTGGTATTTAGTCTTCAATAATTTAATTGAGTATTTCATTTTCACATTTTCACATTTACTACATTGTATTATACTACAGTGGTTGTAGCAATATGCCAACAACTAGGTCAAGACATTTTGTTTTAAAATAAGGTGATATAATATGCGAGTCAGCACCCTATTGTTTTTTTAAAATAAATAAAGTGCACTATTCTAAGACTTTACTGACTCCTGTTGCTTTTCAGTTTCAGGATCAATAATGGTACGTAGCAAAAAACGAAAAACGTAGACACATGGACAAACATCTGAAGATATTATGAGAAGAGCTGTCTAGGCAGTTCAAGATGGCCAGTCAAAGACACTGAATATTTCCAAGTCCACACTCCAACGCTATGTGAGAAGTGCAAAGACCAGAAAATTAGCATTCCAGTTTGCCAGAAAGAACAAGAAAACACCACCTGGATGGGAAGCAAACCAAATAGCAGGAAGCGATTGGTTTTATGATACGACAGCCACACCTTTCTGTTAGGAAACCAGAAGCAACAAGTCTCGGCAGAGCAACTACCTTCAACAGGAAAAATGTTGGTGACTTCTTTGCCAATTTGGAAGACATCATGATTGGTTATAAATTTGAAGCCAGGTCGATTTATAATGCAGATGAGACTGGGCCTACAACTGTCCACTGGCCTCCCAATGTTGTTGCCGAAACTGGAGCGAAGCAAGTGGGACAGGTTACATAGATCTGCGGAACGTGGAACACTTGCTACAGTAAACTGTGCAGTAAATGCAATGGGAAATGTTATTCACCATTCCTCATCTTCCCGCGAGTGAATTTCAGTGATTTCATGATAAAGAATGCCCCACATGGTCCAAAGCGCTCTATAAAACGGTTTCTTTTTGATCCAGACTTAAGTAAATATTTCTAGGTGTAAAGCCATAAAATTAGTAAATTTACCACTTATATCATCAATCAAGCGAATCCTGTCAATCAAAATGAGAGCAAAAAATATGTTTGAAGGTCTATTTTGTTCAATACTGGAGTCATTCAAGTTATATGTGGAACATTTACTATTTGCTATTTGTGTATTCATTTCAGTTAGACATTTATTAGTAGGTACCGGCAGCGAAATTAAAAAATATGCCCCTGGTTCTATATTTTTATTCCTTCCTGTAGACGTTGAAATTAGAATCCAAAATCAGTTGGGCTATATATAGTATTGTTGCGAAGATAATAATTTTTTAAGATTCAAATGTATTAATTTTGAATTAAAGGTGGAACTTTGACCAAATATAATAAAAAGTGGAAGGATGTGAGGGGTGTTCTGTTAACCAATTTCCATTGTACATATACAAAGGAATTTAAATTGTCAATTGCTAAATCAATTAGTAAAGCAGATTTTTAATAAGACAATGTCAAAAAGTGCAATTCATAACAAAAACATCATTCTGATTTGGCCAAATAGCCAGTTTCAAAGCATGATATTTTCATGGAAAACTGCAACAAGACTGAATAAATGCAAAATAGTTCACCTATTCATAACAGTGTAACACCCAATTTTCTTTCAGAGCTCTATATTCAGAGAATCAAAAGATATTTGCATCCTAAAATGTCAAAAAGTGTAATTGTTTACATGTAAACAGCATCTGTAAGTGAAATATTTTCAACATTTCAATCTTTGAAAGCTCATTGTAGCGAAACAATCTTTTGAATCTTCCTCATATTTGGCACAGTATTACAATAACCATTCACTGAGACTAATAGATATTAATGGTATCAATATTACATTCAAAAGTATGGAAATATTGAATATTGATTGAATATATAAAGACAAATTGTTGGAAAACCAAATATATCAATTTAATGAATATTTAAATGTTCATTGTAGCTTAACCAATTGGTTAAAATTCCTATCAATTGATAGTGCACATCATCTGGAGGTAATACACATTATCATATTAATTTTCTGTCTAGAAATACAAAGAGTGCATTTTGATCGCACTTACAAAAGAAACGTGTACAAAATAAAAAATAAAGATTTATTCATCAAGTTTTGAACATTCCCTGTGGCTCATCCAATAGGGGGATCTTCTTCAAATTTGGCAGACATAGCATATGGAACTAATGCATATTAGTTATGACAATAATATAGCTAAAAATATCAAAAGTTACATTTTTATGGCAAATCCAAATTAAAAGTGTCTGAAACCAAAGATATTGATTTAAATAAATCTTTAAATATTCACTGTGGCTAGAGCAATGGTTGGATCTTCCCCAGATTTGACCCAATATTAGATTATATATTCTCTGATATATCTCAATGTCATATACATGTTTCTACATGGGTGTCACCATTGTGAAACTAGTGTGGTCAATATTGTCTGTGGCTCCTTGCACTAACTAGCACTATACTAAGATTGGTATAATTGGAAAGGGAATCAAATTGTCTATCTATCCATATCAAATCTTATTAGGTTTAAAATATATTTTAATTCAGTAGATGGGCGTTAAACTTTTGACCTTTTTGACCTAGGGCAAACCCATATGGTTAGAAAGCTGAGGTTATTGCGCTTCTTCTGGTACCATCCATGACTTTCTACGATGTAGTGCAAGTAAGCGCGAGCCCCTTAAAAATACCCTATTTTCAGAGTCATTTTCATTGACACCAGTAATGAAGGAATATTCACTAAATACACTCATCATACACTACAAATGGAGTTGACTTAAGCCGTGTTCACACGGGCAAAATGTGAGGCGAACTAGACAAATCGAATCAGGTGAGGCGAATTAGCGGCCCGTTCACACGGGCAGTACTTGGGCCGGAAATCGAATGCTGCGCATGAGCAAGTCCAGGCTAACCAGCGCCATTTTGGGTTCGACGATGCTGGCACCAGAGAGTGTGGGTTCGACCTAGATATGTAATGACTGAATCGTATTGGTTTGGAACGGTCAAAACTTCTGCTGGGCAGTGAACCCCTAAAAATAAATGATAAAAAAAATATCTGTGCACCTCTAGCAGGTTCATAGACCAAATTATAGTATATAGATCGACGTGCTTAGTCCGCATCACGTAAGTCGGTTGCGTCCAGACGGGCAAAATTAACCGCATCACAGAAATCGCCTCACGTAAACTACCAAGATAGGTGGTTTACAGGATCCGCATCACGTGAGTCGAATCAGCCCTAATCCGCCTCAGACGTCCGTTCACACCACGAATGTGAGGCGAACTATACAAGTCGCTTTCTACGAATCGATTTACATCGTCCGTGTGAACACGGCTTTAAATACAAACTTAATATATATTCAATCCAACAACAACAATGGATAGAACATATGTTGATGTTCTAGCTTATGTAATTTCATCAAAATCATATACATACAGAAATAGTTACAAGCATGTGAATATTGATGAAAAAAGCACCATTCCTGGACTTTTACAGGACGCTGCCAGTACCTATTATTAACATCTGTCCCATTGCACCCCACCCCATCCCGATGGGTGTCCCAATGCATCCTTTCATGGGGTGCATTGGGACACTTTCAGAATGGAAGAAAACATGATTTAACTCAGCTAATTATAATTATGTTATAGTTTCAGAACTACATGTATACACATACACTACAGAACTACACATACATGTATACACACATACATACATGTATAGACACACATACATCTACACATACAAACACACATACATACACACACTCATACATCCACACATAAACCGCCTCAACTAAATCGCTTGCGTTCAGACACACAACTTAGGCCGACTCAGGCTAAGTCGCCTCATGTGATCCACCTCGCGAAGCGGTTTACTTGAGGCGAACTAGTTGAGTCGACTCAGCCCTAATTCGCCTCAGCGGCACGGTTACACGCCCGATCTGAGTCGACTTAGATGAAGCGAACTGGTTGAGGAGACTCAAATAGACCACTACCAGAAAGTGACACCCAGTGCAAACTAGGAAACCAGGTGAGGAAAAAGTTAAGCACTACAGATACTTAGGCCTAGAGCTGGACAGCCAACTAAATTACAACCTATGTGTGACAAAAATCATAGAAATAATAAATCACAAACTCTGGTTATTTGCCAAATTAAGAAAATTCATGACACAAGAAATATCAATAAAGGTCTTCAAAGGAATGGTACTCCCGTACTTTGACTATGGAGACTGTTAAGTTTACAACTGTCAAGCATTGAAAACAAGTCCGAGCACTCACGCTTACATGCTATGGACAGTATAAACACAGCATAAAAAAAAACTTTAAAAACTTACGGCCTGTGTGTGACCGGTGTCGTATTCTCAGCGCCCGGTCATTCTCAGCGGCCTGTCGTGGCTTCTGCGCATGCGCGGATTTTCGAACGTTGCCGCGAGCGCTGCTATTTGTTTTGTTTACACTCGGCGATTCGACGCTGGTCGAGCTGCTACGTTAATATCGCTTGGAATTTAAGGTTAATTTAATTAAATTTCATTATTTGAGTATGTAATTCTGTTAAATATGATCGCATTCAATAGATTTCGGCGTAATCGGTCCCTAACACTGCCGGGCACCAGCTGAGCTTGTAGCCGGCGATGCCACGGGTCTTTTGACCACGACGGGCCGCTGAGAATGACCGGGCGCTGAAAATACGACACCTGAGCTTTAGTTAGGTATGTGCCAAACCGCTGATCATCGGCGGTTATTTTCTTACCACAAAACTGATCCAGCAAATCCCACCTTGTTTGTGGAGGGGTGTAGAAAACTGCTTCTATGGTCGGTTTGCATTGATCAATCTAGGGTCTTCCTAGATAAAAGATTCACCCGGTACTTCTACTGCAGCAGTACGGGGTGAATATTGTATCTAGGGTCTTCCTAGTCTATTATGAAGTAGAGGAATCCTTTTTTTCAGCTTGGTTTTAAAATATTTCAATTTGGTCAGGTTTTGCTATTCCAATAACAACTTCAAAAGTTTCACTCAATTTCAACCTGCAAATTCACACTTTTATAGGAATCAGAAATTTAAAAAAAAAATAGACTGTAGTGAATGACCATTATTAATCTTATATACTGTTGAGTTTAAGGAAATTGTGACGATTACATCAAGATTGGTGCGATCGGGGATGCACTTCAGCCACTTGGGTTTATCACCTTTTCTGAGACTCATGTCTGTCCGGTCACAGAAATCTATTCTAGTTTAATGGAAGAAAATAAGGACCAATTTCAGAGATGGAAAACGCCATAACTTCGTTAATACTCTACCCATTCTCATAATCCTGCCGTCATTTTAAAGTGATTTTCAAGCTCTTTCCACTGGTGCCTTTTGTTTTATTATTGAAGGAGTTTGAAATTTGTTGGCACATACCTACAAGTTTAGTGACAGTCCTTCTCCCAGTCCCATGAGTCCCTCTTCACGTGCAGGCATACCCCCCACCCCTAGATAAAAGATTCACCCGGTACTTGTAGTACTACTGCAGCAGTACGGGGTGAATCTTGTATCTACCCCACCCCCAGCACTTCTTACACCGTTCCCTACATCAAATCATGTCTACATGATACAGCTACCTACGGCTACACCCCTCCCACTAAGCACACACACTGACACAGGCCTAGCAGTACCATCATCACTGAAAATAGAATACAAATACTATCCCGGTCCTGCTGTGTTACTCTTAAAAATTAGATTTTCTGCGGAAAACAATTACTAACCTGCTTCGGTGTTCACTTGACAGGCATGTGAAATGGCAATGGACGTATTCGACTGGGCCTTTCTATTCGCATATCAAAATTCATATTCGACTGGGACCGGGGCCGTTTCACATGGTGTATTTCAAGATGGCTGACATGGAAAGGTTGAAAGATTCAATAGCATCAGCCAATCAGAGCTGTTCTTTTCGATTGCAAATGGCTGCCCTCTACTGGGGCAGCCATTTGCAATGGAAATGAACAGCTCTGATTGGTTCTTTTCGATTGCAAATGGCGGCCCAAGTTCACTGCGCAGGTGGGCGGATCCTAAATTTTGCGCATGGAAAGGTCTCAGTCGAATACTTCATACGAATGTGTGATGGTAAACAAGCATGGACAGGACAGCCAATAGACGGGATCACGGTTCCGACTGCGCATGCGCTGAAAACGGCGTTGGCAGCAAAGCAAATGCGAATGGCCATTGAGTTTGTCGATATGCATAGGGAAAAACTTCAATTTTATTCAAAATGAATAGAAATACATAACAATTTGGCATAAACATGTATGCACACATGCAATATAATGGTCTGATGAATATAGCTAAGACAAAACTAGCCATAGTTTAAAGTTGCATAGTCCGATGGTCTTCGAGTTTCTGACATTGTTCTGAAGTATATTAAATTGATCATTATAATCTACCTTAAATTAGTTTGAAGTAACTTTTAATTGAAAGTAAACTGCATCACGAGGTAGGTTATATGAAGTGATCTAACTTTTATTATATTATTATTATTATTATTATTATTATTATTATTATTATTATTATCCTCTTCTTTGATGCAGGCTTCTGGTAGCCTATACAAAGCTCGTAGCTCTCAGCTCTAATGGTATGCAGCCTCAAAATCGTACAGGAATGTTTCTCTGGCCCAGGCCCTGTCCAGCGCATTCTTGAATTGATTCATGGTAGCTGCTTCCACCGCTTCTTCTGGTAGCTCATTCCACATGTTTATCACTCGCTGTGAAAAGAACGCCCCTCTGAGTGAGCTGTTGTACCTTGGCTTGAAAAGCTTCTTGGAGTGACCTCTGGTGTTGCTTCCCTGTATGCGTCTGAATAGCAAGGCCTCATCCACATTATACTCAGCATTCAGGAACTTCCATGTGTTGATCATGTCCCCACGAAATCTTCTGTATGTGAGGCTTGGTAACTTGAGTCTCCTGAGTCTGTCTGGATAACTAAGGTCCTTCAGATGTGGCACTAGCTTAGTTAACCTTCTCTGAACAGCTTCAATGGATTTAATATCCTTCTTCAACGTTGGGTGCCATATAGTGACTCCATACTCTAGTATTGGCCGTACTTGGCTCTTGTACAATGTGATCAGCATCTTTTCGTCCAAGTATTTGAAGGTTCTGCGAATCATTCCCACAATCTTATTAGCTTTGGATACGGTTTGTTGTATGTGCTGGGAGAAACTTAGCCTATTGTCTACAAATACTCCTAAATCTTTCTCTACCTCACTCTCTTCGAGATTTAATGGCAGGCCAGTAGAATTTTCATGCATAACATATGTATAGTCTGCGTGGTGTCTCCCTATTCGCATGACCTGGCATTTATTCGGATGGAACTTCATCTGCCACTGCTTGGCCCAATTCTCCATTTCCAGCAGGTCCTTTTGCAGATCAGCACAGTCCCAGATAGCACACAGCCGTCGGGCCGACGTCGGCTATTGGTCGCACCGTCGCCATCGACTTTCCACCGTCGGGCCACCGTCGGGCCGACGGTGGTGTTCCGACGTTGGGAATCAATCCCTTTCCACTTTTGAGCCACCGTCGGGCCACCGTCGGCCGACGGTGGTGGGCCGCCGCAGGTTTGCATTCATTTTCCACACTTGGTCAACCGTCGAGCCACCGTCGCCCCGACGGTGGTGGGCCGCCGCAGGTTTGCATTCATTTTCCACACTTGGTCCACCGTCGGGCCACCGTCGGGCCGACAGTAGTGTTCCGCCGTTGGGAATCAATCCCTTTCCACGTCTGGTCCACCGTCGAGCCACCGTCGAGCCGACGGTGGTGGGCCGCCGCAGGTTTGCATTCATTTTCCACATCTGATCCACCGTCGAGCCACCGACGGTGGTGTTCCGACGTTGGGAATCAATCCCTTTCCACTTTTGAGCCACCGTCGGCCCGACGGTGGTGGGCCGCCGCAGGTTTGCATTCATTTTCCACACTTGGTCCACTGTCGGGCCACCGTCGGGCCGACGGTAGTGTTCCGCCGTTGGGAATCAATCCCTTTCCACGTCTGATCCACCGTCGAGCCACCGTCGAGCCGACGGTGGTGGGCCGCGCATGCGCAGTTCTTTAAATTTGGATTCCGGCTCGAGTCGCCAGCGCAACACTTGCGATCGTTGATCAGTGTTCTTTTTCTACCAATAACTCCAGAAATCCCAGGAATTTTAAGGAATTATTTAACAGGTATGTTTATTAATATGTTTAGATTATTTTGTAAAAGTTTTGTAATTTATTACGAAGTATTAATGGAATTATTCGTGTTAATACGATTTGAATTATCCGATACGGTTTGTTTACTTCGAATCGCCACCGGACCACGTGCGATCGTTGAGCAGCGTTCTTTTTCTACAAATAACTCCAAAAATCGGAGGAATTTTAAGGAATTATTTAACAGGTTTGTTTATTAATATGTGTAGATTATTTTGCAAAAGTTTTGTAATTTATTAGGATGTATTAATGGAATTATTCGTGTTAATACGATTTGAATTACCCTGTAGTAGGCTGTACGGAATGTTGACGAAGAACCGCCATCTTGGTTTTTTCCGAGAAGACACTGTCACTATAGTGTCAATACGTACAGACTATATTAAATTTATATGGTATGGGTTCTCGATTTCTATTAATTTTGAATAAAACTAATATTTTTCCACCTGTACATATTGACACCAGAGTGACAGTGTCTTCTCGGCTCGTCGGGTCGACGGCGGCAGCCGCCGTCGAGTCGACGGTGGGAGGTTGGACAAAACAACGTCGGCCCGACAGCGTTTGTCGCCGTCGGGGCGACGGCGGGAGCCGCCGTCGGGGCGACGGCGGGAGCCTCCGTCGGGGCGACGGCGGGAGCCGCCGTCGGGGCGACGGCGGGAGGTTGGACAAAACAACGTCGGCCCGACGGCGGTTTCCACCATCGGGCCGCCAGAGGGGCCGCCAGAGGGCCGCCAGAGGGCCGACGACTGTGTGCTATCTGGGGTCTTCCATGGAATTCACAGGTCTGTAGATCTTTGCGTCATCTGCAAATAATTTTATCCCACATGATACAATCTCTGGCAGGTCATTGATGAAAATGACGAACAGAATAGGACCCAGGACGCTCCCTTGAGGTATCCCACTGAGAACCTCTTTGAAGGAAGATTTACTGCCATTTACTACGACTTGCTGTTTCCTTCCAGTCAAAAGACTTTGGATCCATCTCAGAGTATTTCCTTCGATGCCATAGTTTTGTAACTTGGTAGCTAGCCTCTGGTGGGGGACAGTATCAAATGCCTTCATGAAATCTAAGTATATAGTATCTAGTGATTCCCCCCTATCCATTGCGTCGGTCCATATTTCCAAAGTTTCTAGTAGCTGCGTAACTGTTGATTTCTTTTGTAGAAACCCATGTTGGTGGTCCGACATCAATTTGTTCTCTAGCATATGGCTTAGCATGTGCTCTCTGATGATACTTTCCATTACTTTGCATACAATAGATGTGAGGCTTACTGGCCTATAATTTGCTGGAGAATGCCGGTTTCCTTTTTTGAAAATTGGGATAACATTTGCTATTTTCCATTCGTTGGGTAGGCAACCAGATTCAAATGACTTATTGAAAATTATAGCAAGTGGTTTTGCAAGCACCACACTCAATTCCTTCAGCACTTTTGGATGTACTCCGTCAGGTCCAGGTGATTTGCCTGTTTTGAGTTTGTCCAGCTTTTTTTTAACAATGTCTGGTGTGAATAGCACCTCAGGGAAGTCCTTCAACAATTTGCATTTCTGTACCAGGGGTACTGTGTCGGCCCAACTTCCTAATGTGAACGGTATCGGTTTACTTGAAGTGGCTTAAGCACGTCACAGTCGAGACCTGAGTTTGTTGACTTTCTGGTAAATTTGCTCTATGAAACTGCTAGCTGTGCACAGATATTTTTTTCATCATTTATTTTTAGGGTTTCACTGCCCAGCAGAAGTTTTGACCGTTCCAAAACAATACGATTCAGTCGAAACAGATCTAGGTCGAACCCACACTCTCTCGTGCCGACGTCGACTAACCGAAACTGGCGCTGGTTAGTATGGACTTGCTCATGCGCAGATATCGATTTCCGCCTTAAACCGCCCCGAGAATACTGCATGTGTGGACACGACACTAGTTCGCCTCATCTAGTTCGCCTTATCTAGTTCGGCCTAAAGTTGTGTGTGTGAACACGGCTTATGTGGCAACAAATACTTAATAAATGTATCAGTATCTCAGTTAGATATGTAGAATCAAATCTAGATAATTGTTTTGATTTTGAAAATTCGATGCTTCATCGGACTATGCAGCTTTAAACATTTTGAGCTAAGAAACATACACTTCCACACAAAACAATCAGCGATATCCACATCACCATTATTAGGTATGTGACCAAAAATTTCAAAATCAACAGATTCCAACATAGAATATATCATTGCAAAGGTATTGGAAAGTCCTTTCTAATGATACCTAAATCACCATCATGTGACAATTATCAAGGAAGTTGTGACACTTTATAAAACGTTTTTCTTATGGTTAATTTTGGTCCATTGTTTCAATGGAAAACCAGTTGAATTCTGTGACCCACCTCATGACTCATGACTCTTGACATGTGTGAAAAAAATGCTTTATAAAGTGTCACAACTTCCTTGATAATTGTCACAGGATGATGATTTAGGTATCATTAGAAAGGACATTCCAATACCTTTGCAATGATATATTTTATGTTAGAATCTGTTGTTGTTTTTCTTTGGTACATTAATAGTTGTTTAAGCAGGGGAAATTTCAGTCGCAGCCGACTGGTCTTCCTCATTCCACTGCTCCTTTCCCTATTCTAGTAGTGCCGAGCGTCTGGCTAGGAAGGGACAAGTATCAATTTTTAAGTCATTGTTTGACTCGACCAGGATTCGAACCCACGACCCCACGATCTACCAGCATGGGAGACGGACGCTCTAACTCATTCGGCCATCCCGTCTGGTTGACTTTGAATTCTTTTGTCACATACCTATTACCAGACACACCTTTTTATCCGTCCTCAAAATCAATGTTCCGGTGCTCAGATTGACACCAAAGTACACCATAATATGGAGAAGTATGTAAAGAAACAAAATAAACTAGTTTCAGAAATATCAAAACTTACCTTTAGGTAGTATTCCAGTGACTTTAACAGACATAAATTTGAATAATGATTTCTTTTTTCACTTCTATAAATCGGACAGAAAATATTTTTGAATGTAGCATATTGGAGCAAAATGTGAACTATATCATCCATATGGGCGCATTCCTGGTAGTCCTAAAATAAAGGTTGCAAGTGTCATGGAAAAACATAGTCAGGTGTGCACCGCGCAGTGCTCCGCGCAGTGTGAAAGCGGCACGTTTTTCGGGTACCTACCATTATTAATTCTTGTTCTAAATATTAAAATTCCAAATGTGTCAACAGACACTTGTTTCAGAGAAATATATAACCAATATCTCTGAAAGTACAACGTCTGAACACTTTGTCTTCTGGATACTGAATGGTTTATTCCCGTCCAGGGCTCACTGAATGACGTCATCTCATTAGCATATTTACAGACATGTCTAGACGTGTATTACACATATATCACATCCCCCCTTCAAAGTATTTCTGAAACATGCAATGTTTTAAAATGACCATCACTATAAATATACATACCCAGTAAAATGAACATTACAATAATAAAAATATCTATGCGTACTTAGCTTAAACCATAGGTTCTAGCGAATGTCTGAGCGCACTATCGCACTGAAGTCCTCTGACTGTCCGGCTGCTTAGCCTCCATATGATATATTGTCCATTATACTACAACACGCACCAAATGCAGCTGAAAAATACAAACTTAAGCCTAATATGCGCATGTGTTTTTGTGTGTATACATTCAACGTGACTGACTCACTACAGGTCTAACCTGCTCGCCGGCCTAATCACCCAACCTGACCTACTCAGATTAGCCGCACTGTTTACATTTGGCAGCGACGCTGACCTACTTTGTGTCTGCTCGACTGGTTTGGGCTGCCCCCCCTCTCAGGCGCCCTTATAATCTGAACCCTGTTCCTGTACAACATATTCCCCGCCTCATTTAAAATCTGATATTCTCTCCCTGAGACACCTGTACGACCTAAAATTACTCATTTTTTCCACTCTCCTGCATTATTTTTGTACTTTACCTTGTCCCCAACTCTCATAGGCTTGTGCGGCTTACCGCATTTCTTGTCATGAAACACTTTCTGGCCTTGTTGTCTTTTCGCTGTCTGTACTTTCTTCGGATTTTGTGTTTCGGGTATCAAAATTTCTTCCGCCATCGGGAACCTCCCTCTCAGCCTTCTGCTCATGAGCAGCTGAGCCGGAGATGCGTTCAAGACGGGCAATGGAGTGTTTCGATAGTTTAACAAAGCTAACTGAAAGTCTGTATTTGTTTTTTCGCATTTCTTCAACATGTCCTTTACCGTTTGCACAAACCTCTCCACCTGGCCATTGCTTCGTGGATACTGCGGACTGGAATACACAGCTTTAAAACCATAGTGTTGTGCAAACTCCCTGTACTCATGGCTCTTAAATTGCGGACCATTGTCCGAAATGACCTGACTAGGAATACCGTGCCTAGCAAAATTATCCTTCATCGCCTCAATGACTGTGACAGACGACGTATCACTCAACAACGTTACCTCTGGATACTTTGTGTAATAACTGACAGTTACAGTGGCGTTCTCTGTGGCGGAGTGGTTAGAGTGTCTGACTTTTTACCAGGTCGGACTCCTAATCTGAAGGTCGCTGGTTCGATTCCCTGTGCCCCCAGCTCTGCCAATTTGGATTTCCACCGCTGTGTATAACTTACAGTGTCATCAAAGGCCGGTTGCTCTCATACCATGTCTATGTGGTGTGGGAGGTTAAAAATCCCTTGGGTCGGTAAAAGTGTAGGCTCGGGCTTTCTATCGACCAGCAGTGGAGTGGGGGAGACCACTCGTCTGTGACTGGGATTTCCCCTGCTTGGGACAACTAATGTACCAAAAAAACAAAAAGAGAGACAAATAAGTGTTCACGCTTTCCTGTCTACCATTCGCTATATCGCTATATCGCTATATAAGGTGATTTTTATGGTTTAATTCAAACAAGTCTGCTCCTATGCTTTCTCATACGGCTGACAGGCTATCGGGCGGCTTATCAACGGCTCATTATGCAAACTTTTCCGGTTGTTCTGGCAAGTGTCACACCGATTGATTTTTCCTCAATTTGTTTGCATATGTTAGGCCAGAACATGCAGTCTCGCGCTAGCTGCTTGGATTTCGTCACCCCCAAGTGCGTTTCGTGTAACCCCTCAGTCATTTCCCCGCGGAGACCCGGAGGTACCACCACCCGATTGCCTTTCATGACTAGATTGTTTTCTACCGTTAACGCATCTTTGTGTGGGATGTACTGTCTAAGACATGGCGGTGTCTGTATGCGTGTAGTGTCACACCCGTCTTCAATGTGTGCAATTAACATGGACATGGATACATCTTTTTCATACTCTCTGACAATTTTACTTAACAAACTTGACGATTGCATGTCCACTGCGGCAACGCAGAACATGTCATCGAACAGGCTATCATGACCTACATTAGCACTATGTGCTCTGGACAACGTGTCTGCAAAAAACATCAGAGAACCCTTCACATGACACAGTTGAATATTGTAGTTTTGCAAACTCATTCGCATTCTCTGCATTTTGGCCGAAAGTTTGTGAATCGGTTTTTGCATTATCGCCACCAACGGCTTGTGGTCCGTTTGAATTTGAACCTCCTTGCCAAAGATATAGTCATGAAATCTCTGGCATCCGAAACATATGGTGAGCATTTCTTTTTCTATCATGGCATAACCACAACTGCGCTGAATTGAGCGCATGAGATGCGAGTGCGATTGGCTTGCTTTCTTGCATTAACACAGCACCTAGGCCTGACTGACAGGCATCTACCTGAATGACAATGGGTTTGTTTACATTATAATAAGACAACACAGAAGCAGTTCTCAACTTCTCCTTCAACTGATCAAAAGCACCCTGCTGTTCGGTTTGCAAGTGCCAAGCTACATCCTTAGCAAGGAGCGTGCGCAGTGGTTTGGCAATCTCGGACATGTTAGGTATGAACTTGTGCACATACCCAACCATGCCCAGGAACCTTTGGACGCCTTGTTTGTCATGTGGCTCTGGCATGTCTACGATTGATTCTGTCTGGATCAGGCTTCACACCCTGTTGGGTAAGTTGATGACCTACATACTTTACTGTAGTTTTGCATAGCAAAGATTTTGTCTCGTTTAATTTTAGATTTGCCGACCTAGCTCAGTCCAACACGGCCTTGAGCCTCTCGTTGTGTTCCTCAACTGTTGACCCATATACCAAAATGTCATCTGTGACTATCCCGATACTGGGTAGGTTGCCCATGAGACCGTGCATTTCCTGAATAAAAATGTCACTGGCTGTTTTGATGCCAACAGGCAGGCGGGTGTACCTGTACTGGTGTGGCGTGCTCAGCCGTGTACCGTGCTCAGCCGTGTACATAGACTCAAACTCAAGGCATTGTCAATGGTCGTAAGTCACTAACCTTATAAATTTAATATAATGTTTTTGGTAAAGATGTTTTCTATATGTGTACCAAGCGATTTGTTTCTAGGTGGTGTGGTTTTAGAGATATTTCACTTTTCCTGGATTTTCTGTATGAAGATTGCTCACCACCATTGACAATGCCTTGAGTTTGATGGTACGTGCAGTGCAAAACATTAGTTTTAATCAAAATTAATAGAAATCAAGAACCCTAACCTTATAAATTTAATATAACCTTTTTGGTGAAGATGTTTTCTATATGTGTACCAAGCGATTTGTTAATAGGTGGTGTGGTTTTAAAGATATTTCACTTGTTCTGTATTTTCTGTATGAAAATTACTCACGACCTTTGACAATGCCTTGAGTTTGAGTCTATGTACACGGCTGAGCATGGTACATGGCTGAGCACGCCACACCGGCCCCACGGAGGGTTAAACTTGCACAGACGCATACTTTCTTCATCTAAGTCTATTTGCCAATACCCTGTCATTGCATCCAAAACTGAGAAATATTTTGCATCTGCCGTCTTAATTGGCAATAATTTCGTTAATTGTTTTGGTAGGGAAAGGCCCTCTGTTTTTCGCTTTTTTCAACTTAGTCGGATCCAGACAAATCCTTATCTTATTTGTTTTTTTTACGATAGTTCTAGAATTAACACACTCAGTAGGTTCATCCTGCTCAACTATTACACCTAACTCTACCATGCGATCAAGTTCACTACATACTTTACTTTGAATTGCAAATGGGATTCTTCTAGGCGGATTTATAACAGGTTGTACAGATTTATCAATGTGAATGACAGCATTTACTGTGATCAGGTCTCAACCTTGAAACACGTCTTTTGTATTCGCTTACCAGCTGTTCAGCCTGGGTGCTGGGACTGTCGTTCGGCTTGGAAATGTTCGTCGGCATGGCAGAGTGCACCTCGTCAACCCGCGCCAGCAGGTTCAATGTCACACAAGCCTGTTTCTCCAAAATAGGCTGACAATTCCGCACTACTTGAAACCTGAAGTTTCTGCCATTCAAGTCCACCGACGCCTCACCGTCAGGAGTGATCCGATGCCCTGAGAACGTCACCAACGAACACCTGGTGTTCATCAGCTGCCCTGGAGCGACTCTGTCGAAGACGTTCCTCGGAAGCACGTTTGCCTCCGACCCGGTGTCGAGCTTGAACTTGACAGGACGACCGTTCATTCGGACGGTCGCGTACCACAGCTCGGCATCTTGCTCGGCACCGCGGTCAACAGCACCGACGAACAGATCCGTTGTCAGCACATTGACCTCCACCGGATCCGGGTCTTGCTCAGCATTGTGAGGGTCGGGCTCTTTGACGGCCAATTCGTTGACCCTGCCCAGTCTGCTCTGGCAGAACTTACCGAAG
>JASIRB010000409.1:0-25002 GCA_030323885.1 Branchipolynoe longqiensis
TGTTCCCGTCGTTATGTAATTACTTCCCGGCATCTTAAAATGATTAAATACGGATTTGGAGCAATAAAGAACCACATTCTATTCTAGGGTGGTCTTTTTGTTTGTTTAAAAAAGACAGCCAGTGTGAGGTTGATATAGGCCACAAACATGCAAATGCAACCCACGTTGAAGGGCTAGGTAGATGGATACAAGTAGTCAGAGCCTATCATCCTGTAGGTGCAAAACACTAGGTTAGCCTAGTTGGTGATGCGCCAAAGAGATTAGATGCTGACACTGCACCTAACAATAAGTAACAAAAAGTAACGAAATAAGGCTTCAACATAAGACTTATTCCTGGTTGCTCAGCAGTAAGAAACCGAATAGACATTTAATCAATTTAAAAAAAAAAAGTATTGAAGCTAATTGGAAATTCCCAAGACCACCGCATCAATAGAGCTTTCAGAAATCAGATGTCATCTATACAATTAGATAAATGATGAAATTCTTAATAAAATTAGCATGTGATCCATGACACTAAATTGACAGATAGCCACCATGTACAATTTACAGATAACCGATTATCTTAAATTGATATAGCTTCAATCGTACAAACTCCCCGTACAAACTCAAATATGCCTCTTTTAAAAAAAGTCCACAGCGTAATTATCTGGCTATTAAGTATTAGCTTATCGAGTTGTACTCGTTAATCATACTCCTCTGCCATGATTGCCACGACAAGTGCGGACCACCCAGTGAATGGGTGGCATCCCCTGCCCTTCCCGGTCTTGTCGTCGTAGCTCTCCCAGATGTACCCGGATGTTTTGAATTGCCCAATGATGTTGCTAACTATGTTGCTGCTGAGCTCTTTGTAGAGTTTTTGCGCGAGTGATGCATGAGGGCCTTGCACATGCGCATAGTGGTGGAGTGCGCGCACAGTGAGGTAGTTCATGTTCACCCAGATGGCGCCCCGCCAGTAGGGACCATTGTGCTCGGTGTTGTACTTATTGTACAGTGGCGCACTTTTTGCTAAAGATCGTATGCCATATTTGGTCCACAGCAAATTGGGGTCCTTCAAATCGAGAAGGATCTTGCCTAATTTCGGCGAGTCCGGATCAACTATTTTAAGCAGGAATGGAAACAGGCTTACATAGCCAAATGAGTCAACGTACTGAAGTTGCGGTGCTATTTTAACCACCCGCTCCTTATCTTGTCGCTGGGGTGGTCTCTGACCCGGACTCGTGTTCTTTGGAGGTGGCCGCTCCAGTTTGACTCTGTCTGTGTGCAAGCCATAGTCACTATAATGCTGACTCTGCTCCGACCAGTGCAGCGAATCCAACAGCGCATTGTCAGTTAGCCATGCATGCGTCATGGAGTATTCTTCAGCAGGTTCACCGATTGACTTGGCAATGTCCGCCATGACACCGGAAGCAAGTGCCATCCAGCACCGGAGGTCCACATGGCGCTCGACGTCCGTCGGGTGTGAGGCCCGCGGGTAGTCGTCCAGCCCAGAGGTCAGGGTCTTTGGGTTGAGCTCGTGCTTCGTCTCGGCGTCACGACCTCGCCAGCGGTAGCTCGACGGCACCGGCCCGCTCTGCGTGTTGTTGAACCAGGCGAACCAGGCACGAAGGCGCGGGAACAGGTGCTTCAGGTACGTCCGGTCATGTGGCTCGGCACTCTGACTCAGCTTGCGCACAATGTTCTGCAGCGGCAAAAAGAGCGTGGGCGGGTTGGCATTCTTGTTGTGCTGAACGATGAACTCCTCTGGCACCTTGGCGCGGGCCTCACTACCGAGGATCTGTTCACGTGGGATCCAGCCCTCTGTGTTCATCAGGTCCAGCCAGTGCCCGATGATGTCCATCGAGATCTCCTGGTCCCACTTACTGATCAGGATGTTGTGGAAGCCTTCATCCCAAAGGAATCCACGCGGGAAGAATGACCTGCTGGGCACGGCGGTGTAGAGCGGCGCATCCCAGTACTTCAGGGCCCCGACCGTCACATAGTCGGAGTTTACCAGGGACGAGCCGTAGAAGTACCCAATGCCACCCAGCATGTTGCTAAGCACACCCTTCGCATACCCGATCTGCTCAGTCGTGAATCCCTTTTGTTCCAGCTTGAACGTCGATTCAAATTTGGTGTCAAAGTTTGCGAGGTGTTGCAAAAGTGACTTCTGATAGACGTCCCCGCTCAGAGTGTCTGGCCGGTCCAGGAAGCTGCCAGACTCAAAGACCACCTCCATCTGAAAGGGCAGAGTCACCGTCACCTGCAGGAACAAGTGGAAGTGGTGAGAAATGTCCTGACTTAAATGAACAAAGTTTGAAGCAGCAAAGGGAGGGGGGGAGGGAAGGAAGGAAGGAAGGAAGGAAGGAAGGAAGGAAGGAAGGAAGGAAGGAAGAGACAGAGAGAGAGAGAGAGAGAGAGAGAGAGAGAGAGAGAGAGAGAGAGAGAGAGAGAGAGAGAGAGAGAGAGATACATAGTGGGAGGGGGGGGGGGAGGGGGAGATAAGAGACAAACAAACCGATGGAAAATCACGCTGCAATAGACAAAGCCTACTAAACCAACCCTTCTTGCTAACCTAGGACCTATCAATAGTCACTACTGTACTCTATAACCAGTGCTGAAACAACGACATATTCATAAAAATAAAATTGTTGGGGAAAGAAAGACATCTAACCTGATGAACAATGTAGTTGGGGCCCGCGACGTCGTGGGGAACGAGCCGGCCACCGAGCCCCATGTACTGGAGATTGTCGACGCCCCACGCCCGGGGTGCCAATCCCTGTATCAGCACCTCCTTGAGGACGTCCAGAGACGGCGAGTAGGCCACCAGGAAGTCGGACCGCTTCACCCCATTGGAAGGTCGCGGGAAGGACAGTCGGAAGCGCCCCAGTTCTGGCGTGTACCTGTCCGTAACCAGGTTCATTTATAAAGTCAAATCACTCAGAGGCGACTAGCGTAGCTGATGGGTCTATTAAAATCCAAATTAAAAATGAACAAATTTAAATTTAAAACGTTCTATTAGAGGCGGTGCCGAGGGATAGTTTCCCCTATAGTTTAATGCTTCACAATTTGGTATTTGTACCGGGTTTCTCTGTGCCATCCCAACTGATTCCCAAAACATTTTAGTTTCAGTATCATAATATTATTATTATATGAATCTCATATATAATTATTGTTTGTTTAACGACCTCGCCCAGCACAAAAAGTAAACATCGGCCATTGGGGGTCCTGTAATTAATTACATCTATAATTAGTGTAAAAACTATTTTTAGAAGAAACTCAACGCTTTCTCGGAAGAGTAAGAGATGAGCTTACCCGTGCATGTATTGGATGCCATTCTTGTACACCTCGGCCTCCAGGTTACCGGAACTGTCCGACTCGAGGGCCGTGTAGAAGAAGAGCGACACGACAACCTTCTCCGCACCTGCCTGCAAATAAAGACACATAGTATAGAATTAAGTAGAAAAAAGCGGAAAACTCTTCCCAAGAAAACCCCAAAACACTAACATAGAACCCTAAGAAAACAACTAACATAGTAATAAGAATAGAACAAAAATTCAATGCCGAGAGGGCCCAAAAAAACTAACATAGGCTACTAAACGCACCAACAGATCTATCTGCTACTGAAATGCAGACAATCAAATAACTTATCAGCAGCTACTGCTTGGTAAGACAACACCAACACTACAGCTGGCCAGCATTGAAAACAAGCCTGGATACCCGGGCTTACATGCTATGGATAGTATAAATACAGCCTCAATAAAAAAAACCCACAAAAAACCCCAACAAATAATGGCTTATTGCAGGTAATGATCATTATTTCGTAATTTCATAGCACCCACCTTCATGCAATATTGCACATTTCTTCATTTTCTCCTTCACTTTGTCTGACACTAACCCTAACCATGCGATTCAGATATTTACTTCGACCATACCGTTATGTAATAGTTGTCCATGAACCGCCGCTACACCGACACCAGAATATAATGTTGTTAATATAAGCCTAATTTTGTAAAGATTTTCGATACAATTAGTTGGGAATATGAAAAGTTAGGCAAAACGACGTGGTAAAGCCCGGCCCTGTAAGAGGGGCGTGGTCATTATGTCATTATGGTATGATATGATAAGGTACGGTATGTATGCTAAGAGGGTGTGTTAAGACAAATCAATGCTACAAGCCATATTTCACTTATTTTATTAGCATTAAAATATATCGTATTCACCTTAGGTTTCACTGTAAATCGTGCGGTCCAATCCCCACCATGATTGCCACCCGGTCTCTTTATGAAGTCTGTAGTAATCATATAGTACTTATCCACCACTTCTTGAATGCCAAAATGGCGACCATCATGAGCAAACCAATTGTAGAGTCCCAATCCATCGCCTTGCTCACACCTGTAAATTAGAATGATAATTTGTAAACAGTCACTAACGACCTGCAAATGAATCTTTTTCCCATCCGATTTATTTTTATATGAAAATTGATTTGACTTGGATTTCACCATAAAATATGGTACAATAGATTTGACCGGCATCCCCTAAATGGGTGATCTTCCTGGCTGTACACCGACATGTAACCCTACAAACTAACAATTACAATTAGCTAAATAACAAAAGTAAATAAACAATTAAACAAATAACATCAAGATAAATCACAAGTTGGTAAATGACATGGAATGCATACAGAAATGCTATGGGCTATAATTGTTTATGAATATAATTAAGGTGGGTCATACATTAGTGACATAAAAATGCATAAATAGTATATAATGCATAATATGCGGGTATATTTTAGTTATACGAGACTTACTTGTACGTTGTGTTATTACTAAGATTCTTACGAATCTACGAACACAAAGGTAAGGAGCAGGGAAGAGGCCAAGCCCGCGCACGTCCGGAAGTAGCCTCAGTTTTCGAATTTGGGGGGACAAAAAACCTACTAACTAACTAACTTTTCAGGCAACCTATCCCCCCCCCCCCCATTTCCCCTGTTTTCCTGAAACTATTTTATTTTTATCCTCGAGTATTCGTGGTTCATAACAAGTTCTCTGTACTTCTTGGATCCTCTAAGGACTTATGGTAGAACCATGCGAAGCTCGCACTGTGTTTCCAGGATGTGTTACACATAATCACATTCAAACTTGCTCCCAACGCCCTTGCCCAGGACACAGAAGCTCCTCTGGTGCTGTGACCTTTGTACTTTGAGGTATCAATTCCTGACAATTCCAACACATTTAATGTCCATCTCGCCAACATAGCTCTAGAGATCGTGCCATGTGGCCAAATGTAAGAAATCAACAATTGATTACAATCTTTCCTAATATTGGCTGTCCTGATTAGATAGCTTTTTAATATTTTTACAATGCATAATTTTCGATCTTCGAATCCAGTGGTTGTCCCAACTGGTTGTACTTTAGCAAATTTTTCATTTTGAATACAATGCAATCATCCTCAATCCTCATCCTGTCTATGGATGGGCTGAGAATGGTTTGTCCTCTTTGTGAAGACACAAGCAAAAGTAGTAATGTCAATTTGTAGGAAAGCATCTCTTAAATTAACACTGGATTACTGTTAAGGTTCTGGATCCAAACCTAGAACTGTACCAACGTTTCAGAATGTATCATATCTAGGCTGAGGTGGCCTCTGTTCACTACAGCTTTTGCAAAGCCATTTTACTAAATAATGTTCACCTAATGTGCCACCGTCCACACACGGGAGAATAAGGCTGAGTGCACATCTTGCTGCATTTATCGCCCCATAACCTACTCCCGTCTCAAAATAAAGTATCATGTATTTAAGGATGCCCGCTACTGGGGGATCCAAGACACTCACCCCACATTGCAAGGCCCAGACAACCCACCTATTAATATAGGTCTTGTAGCTCCTCCTTGTGGAAGGTCTCCACTTATGAGTGAAATACTGTAAAGAGGTACGCTGCCAAGCTTGACTCTCTTAGCCCCTCTCCTGGAGGCTCTCCTAGGTTGTTCATTCCAACGAGGTTCCCAGCGTGTTTTGTGAATTGTATTCTGTCTCTAGCTTCTCGCTGAAGGAGTGGGTGCCACGGTTGCGCCGGCCAATGCGGAGCCACCACTATCGCTCTCGCTGCATCTCTCTGGATCTTGTGTACTACTCTGGGAAAGCAGAGAGAAAGGTGGGAAGCAATAAATGAACATGTCTGACCACCAAATGATCCTTAAATTTTCTTGATCTTAGATCTGCCAAAACATTTTCCACTCCTGGTATATGTGTGATGGTTAACCAGTTATTCTGCCTTTGGGCACACTCCCAAATTTCTTCTGATTTGGTACCTACCATGATCTTAACATAAGCTAATGCTGTTGTACTGTCAATTCTGACTCTAATGTGGGTGTTTCTTCTTCTGCATAAGCTTTTGAGTCCGAAATCAATGGCCCGCAATTCTAAGTCATTAATGTGAGTTAATTCTTATGGGTGCCATTTCCCCCAGTCTGCCCTGAGTCCGTATGTGCTCCCCATCCCTGATGTGACGCATCTGTGAACAATTCAACATCAGGGTCTTCATTTCAAATTTTTCTAAGATTACTTAAGTTATCTTTCCACCAAGCCATGTCTTTGTATCCTGACTCAGAAATCCACATAGTATCTTTAAAATTTCCCTTAGATCTTTTAAGAGCTTTTATTTTGTGTCTCTCTAGATGTTTAAAGTGGATGCCTGCGTATTCCACTGCCAGTGCATAAGCCACCATCAGTCCTATCAGCCCGGCGACCTGTCTAATTATCAGTTTACCTTTTTCCTCAAAGATCTCGTTGATTACCTCTAGAATCTTTCCTTTCTTTTCTAATGTGACATGCATTTCCACTGAGCCAATTTCAAACCCCAGAAATGTTAAAAACTGTGTCGGTGTGAATACCGATTTCTCTAAATTTACCTTAAATCCCAACTCAGTCATGGTGTCTACCAGCATTGAAATGGCTTCTTTCCATTCTACCTTGTTTCTACCTATTACAAAACTGTCATCCAGACATAGGAATCCCACATATCCCTTCTCTCCCAAATTTGCATATATAGATTTCAGTAATTTGGTGAACATTCTAGGGCCTGGTGATAGCCCGTTAGGTAGAACTTGAAACTCGAGTAGACTATTCCCCACACAGAATCTCAAATATTTATGCTGTGATTTGTTGATGGCCACTGAATAATAAGCATCCGTTAAATCTGCACTCGCCATCCACATGCCTGGTTCAATTAAATCCAGAGCTGTTTTCAGGTTAAACATTTTAAAGTGTTTGTACTTTACTATCTTGTTTAATTCTGTTAGATCTAAAATCATTCTGAATTTTCCATTAGGCTTAGGCCTTAAGAAAATATTCGACACCCATTGCTTATAGTTTTCCTGTACTGATGCTAGTACTAGGTAGTGGCAGCCACAATTTTATTATCATTTTTAAACTATGGGTTTGGATCTATTTTAAAGAACTAATCGATACAAACATAATTTTAAAAGAATTATGTTAATATATCAAATAGCTTTTGAGTTGTGGCCTTCCAAAGCTCAAAATTTTAGCATCCCTAAAAATCAATTATATGAGCCAATTTTGGCACCCAATTGCGCCATGAAATATGAAAGGAAAATCTTCATAAACGAGGATCATCTTTATTTATACCTAGAGAAGGAGCACACAAATTTCCTAACATATATATATATAGCATTTAGAGCATGTGCATTTAGTTTTAGAGAATAGCCGTTAGCACTCCCACTATCCCCTTGGATGCTGTCAGAAGCGAGCTCTCGCTCTCCCTTCTGCCCTCAGCAAAACAGATATCTTCATTGAGAGCTTGAATTTGTGCGTCTGGCACGTCAGCTAACCCTGTATATTGACGGGAAATATCTCTTGATTATTTTTAGTGGTTTGGGACCTCCTTCATTGGGCCCTTCATAATAGTTGTGAAATACACCTGCCATACTCTGACTGATAGTGATTCTCGGTGCAACTGGCTTCTTCAATTTTTGTATACACCTCTTTGATCTCTGTCAACAAAGCACCCTCATGCAGGCCTGTAGCCAATTTGAACTAATGTTTCACTTTTGTTGTCGTTGCTGTTTGTGTAGCCTCTCCTGGCTTTGGTTTGACCACCTCTTCAGTCAAGGGCTTGGGAGGTGGTGGTGTTTTGAAACTACTGAAAGGGGACTTCGACACTGTCGAAACCGCCATTGTCGTTGCCGCCGCCATTTTCCCTGGACCCACATCAGAATTTGACGTTGTACGAGTGTTGAACGTGGTCTTCAGCCACATAAGTTGTTCACCCATATCATTACTCTCGGCCTCACTGCCGTCGTCATCATCATAGGTATAATCCTCCTCAGGGTAATCCTTAGCCTCGTCGTATTCCCAATAATCATCATTGCATGTGCCGTCATAGTGACCTACATATGCCATGCCATCTTCATGGCCATACTACCACGAGGCACTCGCCTCTTCTTATATGCTTAAAGCCTCTGCCGTAGCTCGCTCAGCCTCCTTCCTCATAGAGATCATCTCGGCATACATGGGTTTCATTTCCGAGAATTCATTGGTCTGAGCCTCTTCCCTGTGTGTGTGTGTACTAGCCATGAATCCCGGCGGACTGGATTCGGACATCTTGGCTCGCTCCTTAGGCTTGGCATCAGTCGCCGCCTTTTTATGCTTGGGCTTAGCACGAGTGTCAATAGAATCAGGGTCCTTTTCAGTTAACCCAAGAGTAATAATCGGCTCCGACATGGGCTCCTCTAAAGGCATCATAGACATCATACGATAGGTACATCAGATCCCGCTTGGGGCGGTGCAGTATAGCTGTCTCCACTACAGCAGCTGAACTCTGTGACCTGGTTTCTATATGCCTATATTCAGAGGTGCTCTGTAAAACCCATTCACAAATACTATGCAAATGCCATACAGGATGTCATCAGAATTGACCAATCACAACCTTGTTTACATCTGGGAAAATTTCTAGTGCATTAGGGTATACCTCTCATGGTTTTACAAGCTGTTGAAGTCAACCACCGTTGAAAAAGTCATCGAACAGATAAGTAACGTTTGAAAATCATTCTAGTAGTCTGACAATCCTCAATATTTAGTTATTTATCTTTCATTTGATACATATATTGTGTATATCTATCCATTCGGAAAGACACTTCAGCGCTTTTAAATTTGTGTGTGCATTGGCGGCATCGCCGCGGTAGCTGCTCACGCTAAATTCGCGACGCTTTCATTGCGCACAAAAACGCATATTCAGGTTTTTTTTTTAGATCTAGTCATATTGTCATGAATCCGGTGCTATTTGGAAGGGCACTAAATTGCACAGGTTTCAGTTTTTATTTCATCAAAATCCATACAGAATTGACAAAACTACAGTGATTTTAGATTTGTGTCTGCATCGGCGACATCGCCGCGGCAATAGCTGCTCGCGCCGATTTCCCGCCATTTTCATCGCGCATGAAAACCCAGATTCGGGGGTTTAGCTCTGTTCAAACTTTTGTGAATCAGGCTGCACAATAACCACGCCTTACTGTATCTCGCCCAGGACCCTGGAAAGCCTGTCGAGGGCCGCGTCCCACTACTTGATGTGGCGCCCTCCTTCTCTTACCTCTATTGACATTAGCATTGGCGGGCAGTGCTGGTGCAGTCTGCACCACCACTGACACTGTTGATGGTGGGGCTGGTGCTACAGCCAACTGAGCAGCCTGTACTGGCCGCTCAGTGCGCTCTACCAGCATTTTTCGGAGGCTTTTGATCTCCCCCTGGAGTGTTTTAAATGCCGCCCTATCTGCACTAGCTGCACCGGTCTCCACTCTTGTGTAGGCTTCCATAGCTCCTACCTCCATGGGTTCTTCCACCCTGAGCCCCGGTCAGCCTTCCCCCTGGTCCTGCCAGCCCTTCCTCATTCTGCCTGGCTACAGTCATTGCTGCTTCTAAGCTAGCTGCCCTGGCCAGGCGTACATTCAGCCTGACCACTGGTTCAATCAAAGAATCCTCAAACTTTTTGATGACCATATCATGTAGTGTGCCCAGCTTCACCAATCCCTTTTCTGGCCAAGCCCTCTGTACTGCCGTACTGTATCGCATACAGTACGCCGACATCACCTCCCCTTTCTCCTGCTTGAGTGTGAACGCTATGTCAATTAGGGCAGTGGCTTCCCTGGCTGTTAAGAACAGTCCTACCAGGCGTCCCCGGACCTCCTCCCATGAGCTATTCGCATCATCTTCATATACAGAGTATATGACCTCATAGAGGTTGCCCTGAGAGTGACTGAGTGCAAACTTCACTACATCCACCCCTATGGCCCCAGACACTCTACCTGCCCGGCCTACTTGCTCTACCCAGGCCCTCAACACTCCCAGGTCTGACCCATCCACAGTAGCTATCTGTCTTCCCTGGTCTTTAAGATCCCGTACAGCCCTCTCTTCTTCCTTAATTTGATCTCTCCTTAGAGCCAGGCGCTCATCCCCCATCATTTTATCTCGCATGAGTTGCGCCTGCTCTCGGTTAGACCCTGTCCCAAGCTCCCTTGTCTCCCTAAGTACCTTAGCCTGGGCTTCCAACTGTCCAGCTGCATATTTGGTTAAATATACTAGCTGGTCCCCCTCTGCAGGTATCTCCCCTGCTGCTACCCCAGCTGCGAACCAGCCGGCAACCCCCCTATTTAACTCTGCTTCTGCCATTGTGATAGCTGTACTGTTATCTGGCACAATGCCCCTCCTTCTATCTAAGTCACTGGCCCGGGCAGCTCTAGACCTATCCAGTTTATGACTTTTATTCAGGGTTCGCAGTGCCTGCGACGTGGCTGGAAGGGAAAACCGCAAAAAAGAGTCAACAACCCACCGGATAGTGAGTGCACAGACATTGTGTGATTTTCCTTCCTGATACGGACGTGTGGGACGGAGTTGTGTTTATCTGAATTCAAGGTTTCCATTACCTGCCGCATGGCTAGGACGGAAAGCCCCAATAAGGAGCCAACGACCTACCGGGTGGTAGACAGTGCACAAACATTGAGTGGTTCCCTACCAGTAAGGAGGTAGTTGGATATTTTGGTGAACGTTATTTTGGTGAATGCCAGTGGGAGTGATAATTTCCACAAACATTAGATGCTGATACATATTTACACAAACATTGTCTGGATTCCAGCGCCAAGAAAATCATTTACACTGACATCACCTACTAATAGGAATTCACACAGGACATTGTGTGTTAGAGGCTCCTGCTAAAAGACAGTGATTAGTTGCAGCAACGGTGGCAGCTGGCTGGTGTAGGTTGTTCGGGAGGCTAAGTGACTGACCTCCATGTGCAGTAGTGCGTGTACACATCAAAGCTACAAGGACTTGATATAGGCCACACGGTGTGCGTGCGGAGGCAAGCACCAAAATCGGCAGGAAGTGAGGCTGCATAGTGTTCGCGGTGAGGAAAGCACCAAGAATCGCCCAAAATAATTTTTTGTGATAAACATTCAGTAACGATAATGTTCGGGAGGCTACGACTTGTCCTCTAGTGCACTGGAGCGTGCAAGCCTGAAGGCGACGCGGTGCGGTAGTGACACGCATCATCAGCCGAGACTGATTAGTATGAACAATATTTTTTTTTGCTTTGTGAAGATTCACCAAGCGCTGTTCGGGAAGCTGGAGAGTGTCCTCTAGTGAGGTAGACCATGCACGCCTGAAGACGGCACAGGACTTGAACTAGGCCGGTGCGATGGAAGCACACACCGTCAGTCCGTGACTAATTATTATTGAACAAAATGGTGATGATTCATTGGGAGCTTGTGCTGAAAGCTAAGGCTTGTTTTTAAGACTGAAATTGAGTTTTTTATCGCTTCGGGAACCTCTGAGGTGCAATTAGATTGCATTCAGGAGTCGTCCAGTTGATTGCAGCAGAAAGTATGAGACCATGTGAGTGTTCGTCGGATATAGCAGTTGGGGCTGATATCAGGATCTGTCCAGTCTCACTGTTCACATAGTGCTGCGGGACACATTCTCCTCGAGGGGTATCACCCAGAAACTGCAAATTAATATCCAAGTCAATTTCTACCATGTGGTCATTGTACTGGCACATAGGCGTCATCGGGTGCTGCCTGCCTCTGGGCAGCACCACCGACCTCTTTAAGAAAGATGGTGTCCTAGTTAGGGGCCGAGGAAAAGTGAGGATGGTGTCTGCTGTGTGGCAGTACTGATCACACCCCCAAACCGGCCACCAGTGGAGCACTGGGTCTCACAGGTATGGGACCATGTGGACAAATTGACTAAGAACAAGTGGTATGTTAATGTTCATCATTGGGAAATGAAGCTCGGGGTTCTTCGAGCCAGGTTAGAGCAAGACCCTGCTGAAGTTCTTCAGGTGTTTGCCAAACGGCCTAAGAGGGGCCTGGTTAATGCAGTAGGGGTGGCGGCATCATGGCTGTTTGGTACGGTGAGCCAGGCACAACTAAACCAAGTGCAACAGGTATTACCACCCACAGCCTACAGACGCAAGCCCTGAAGCATAACCTAGAGCACATGCTTTCCATAATGAATAGAACCCGAAATATTCAGCTGCAATTAGCGGAGCATGTTTCTGTAGTGGAATCAATGATAGCCTTAGCACAGGACGAAGCAGAGGAGATGACGGAAATCTCCAATGATTTAGTGCTGCTGCAGCGAGTGAGGTTGGCAGTGGAGGAGTTGGAGAGTGAGGTGGACGACTACGTATCAAAGCGAGCATTGCACCATCGGATGGTGATGCAGCTGGAGCGCGGCATGTTGACGGAGGTATTACTGATGCCGGCTCAGCTGGCACTCGTAATAGAGGCGGCCAAGGATGTGGGCTTTCGCGGTCTCGATCTGCATTGGTACTACCAACACGCAAGGGTAGAACCGGTGTGGGGTCCGGACGCATCGATCGCCTTCCGCCTGGGACTACAGATGGTGAGTCAGGAGACTTACGCGGCATACCACTTGACGTATCTGCCGGTGCTACTAGATGCTGAACATTCACGGACCGTGGTGGGGAAATCTGTGGTAGCGGTAAGCACGAGAAGGAAGGCAAGCTTCTATCCTGAAGCTTGCATGGGCAGCCTGCCCATGGTGTGCTATCCTGCCATGGAGATGACCTACCAGACCTGTGAAGCGGCGCTCGTGACGGGGACGAAACCGGAAGCCTGCAAGCTGCGGATCACAAAGATCCAAAAGACTGTGTCTGCCACCGTTGTGGCGCCTGTGGAGGGCATGGGTGGTGTGAACATTGCACCCCATGAACCTCATATCGACGTGACAATTCGTTGTGCCGGAAAGCCTCAGGTTAACAAGAGGATCACCGGCCCAACAGTGCTGCAGGTGCTGGAGGCATGCGTGGTGGAGGGCAGAGGTTGGCTTTTGCGAACACTTGACAGTTAAACATGAGACCGTGAACATATGACGGATGCCATCAATGCTGGACCTACCGGCCTTGATGCCTCCTGCTCTCCACCGAGTGATGAAGGAGCAGCTCGAGCGGCTGCCAGAGTTGCAGGTTCCCCTGATGTCGATGGACGGTCTGGTGCAGGTGCCGGACGATTACGTCTGTGTTGAACATTTTTAGTATACTGTGGTATTGTTTGTTGGCAGTCGCCGGTATAATTGTGTTGTGTGGTACGATGTATTGTTATTACAGATGCCAAGCTCGTTGTACCAGATGCAGACGCCCAAGGAAGAGGCAAGGGATGGTACCGGTGGGTAGGGAGGCGGTAGTCTGTGAATCCAAAGCCCTGCCCCCGCCCTCCCCGTTACGAGTCCAGACGTGCGGTATAAGGCGCATGGCTCGGTGTTGGAGCTGGCCGCGCTGCCGCATATGGTGTAAGATGTTGCTAGCGTGTTTATTTCAGTGCCTGTGGCGTCAGAACCGAAAATTGTGGGGATGAGCAGGGACGCTGTATAAAGTCACGTAGTATTTAAAAGTTTCCGAGCTGTCTACTAGGGGTAGTGTATTCCGCATATTGTATGCACTTCTCGTGCGTCAGAACCAAATTTAGGGGGATGAGCAGGGACGTTGTATAAATTTTAAGACGGGATGATGTTTTCTCATTTGGCAGAAGTAACCGGTCGGAATTGACCGAGGTGAATTAATGGAGTGAGAGTCGCTCGGAACCACTGGAGCTTGCCATCATAGGATTTCTAGTCACCTACTCCTAGCCCTTCCCAAGCCTTTCGGTCTGGCGACGGGTAGCTTGCTCGGGGGATTTGGGAATAACGGGAAATTAGGCTGCCCGCCCAACCCACAATGAACAAGTATGGGGGGGGGGGATTTAATTAGACATTAGATGCCTCTCGGATTCCTGCTCGTTAGAATACAAGGATAGGGGGGGAAGCTAATTATAGCAATTTGTCTTTCCTCTGATTCCTGCTTGTGAAGGACCCGCAGTAGCAAAGCAAAGGGGAGAGGATTTAATTAAACATTATGCACCTCTCTGATTCCTGCTTGCATGAAACTGGTGTGGATATAGCCATGGGAAGGTCTTAGCGGCCACCTGACCCATCGGGTGCAAAATGAGCCATAGACGAGTTCGCGCCTCGGGCTGCTCACGTAATCGAACCGGCCGGCAGGGACGAGTTTGCGTGTGCGACATGAAAAGACGAGAGAAAGACGACCTAGTGTAGGGCGGACGGTTTGGTGACGCGCTGGGTGTTCACTGCCTTCCCCCATTTACATGTACTCGTAGGTTAGTGTGCGGCAGGGACGTGATCCGAGCACCAGTCAGAATTTTTTTTGTTAAACCAGGGACGTGCTTTTTGGGTAAATCCAATAAAGTGCAGGCGCTGATCGCGGTGCGCGTGTTATCACGAGTGGATAGCGGATCCGTAGTCGGTTTCCGAACGTCCAGTCGGTGGTAAGCGGTGCCGGGCAGGCTGCGGAGATGCGTGGTCTCACAATGGTGTGCACACCACTGGTGTGGGCATCGGCGGTGGGGTGCCACAGTAGGCGTTAATGATATGATCATTTGATTGACGGGGTCAATGAGACGTGAGGGTCACTGAAGTGACGGGACCATTGGTTGGTCAAGGATTGACGGGGTCAATGAGACGTGAGGGTCACTGAAGTAATGGGACCATTGGTTGGTCAAGGATTGACGGGGTCAATGAGGAGCGAGGGTCACTGAAGTGACGGGACCATTGGTTGGTCAAGGATTGACGGGGTCAATGATTGTGAGGGTCACTGGAGTGACGGGACCAGTGGTTGGTTAGGGCATCCATTGATGGAAGAAATGATTGGGTTCATTTGATTGATTCGAGTCATTTGATTGAGTTGAGTCATCTGATTGATTCGGGTCATTTGACTGATGTGGATCGGTGGACCGATCGGGACGATGATTGATTGAATCAACCACTATGGAGAATAGTTGATTTGATAATCTGACACAGTAGTTTAAACCTGGTGGAGTGGATCAATCCCTACTGTGTAATATTGATATGATTATCTTGTGCAAAATCTAACCTGTCATGCTTCCCTGCTTGTGTTGCTATTCTGTCCTGCTGACCCTATTTTTAAAACTAATTCTTTTTATATCATGAGTTTTAAAGGGGGCCTGGGTGCGCAAAAGAATTAGCAGGCACAACCTGGACAGTGACAGGATAATAAAAATACATCTTTTTAAATATAAATGTAATATAGATAATGGGGGGAGTAGAACTAGTATAGATAAGTAGTAAGATAGCCGGTTCAAAGCCACCGTCTACATTGGGACCGCCATTCTAGTATAAATTTTTGAGGCTGTTCTTGTCTAAACAATTACTGTAAACAAATAGATAGGAATGGTCCTCAAGGTGGTGGAGAACTGGAGAAAGACAGAGAACTTGAGGAAAAACTTTGACAGTGGGGAAGGGAGGAGTGGCCAATACAGTGGAGAATACACCTAAGTAAAATACAATGTGTGGACATTCGAACAAGAAGGGTACCGGAATTTATAATGTCTATTGACAACTCGTATTGCTCCACTGTATAGCACTCGCTCTGGCTTAAACCGAAAGAGACGTAATGTTTTAAGGCTTCCATTTTTCCTTGGCCATTTGCGCAAGTAGAAATGGAAGAGGGACGTTGTAAAAATATAGGGATTTTCGGTTAAGAATTAGATTTTGGCAGAGAGCATTATTATTCTTGGGCGATGGAGTGGGGACGATGTTATATAAACTAAAAGTAATAATATCCCACTCCCATTATGTCATGATATAAGCTGTGTGCAATATATGTTCATATATTATGCCTGAGATTAATGAAGAGATGTTCCTATATAAGAGGCAGTACATGATTGTTGAAATGTTTCTCTATGCATCCATGAAGAGTGCAATTGGAGAAAAGACCATTTTAACAGAGATCTATTGTAACTGTATGCAGCTATCTGTCCCTACATGACCACTGGGTGTGCACACCAGCCTAATTTGCATATACACACAGGGCACCACCTGCAGCTGGGTTGAGGGACAGGGGGGGGGGGGGCACCCACGCTGACTGTGGAGGTGCCTGATTGGCTGGCTGTGGACTGCCCAGTCACCTGCATCCCATTGCCCCTCTGACCACACTAGCCTCAAACCTGAGATCATTATTCTGGACTCTGCTTCAGACACACTGGAGAGAGATCACTCTACTTCTGGCTCTTGAGTGAGACACATCTACTCTTGAGCAGGAACCCCAGACACTCTGTCTGATGCTATCAAAATTCATCTATTCCAATTGAGTGTGTACACAGCCATAGGACTCCTGTCCCATGTGCTGTAGGCACTGCTTCTATACAGGCTAAAGTAGTAATGAGATTTTGTGTGGCTAGAAGGCAAGGGGTGTGGATGATAGGTCACTGGTAGGTCACTGGTAGGAGTTGGTGTTATTAAAGCACAACTTCTCCACTGTTTATCTGTGTGACTTGTCTTCATTCTTCCTTAGCATTGGTTAATGAGTTGATAGACAGGTGAGATGAAGGGGAGAGTTTTTGTAGTATTATCTGGTGTCCCAAACGTGGCCGGGCAACCAGTAATATTATATGGTGCTATTTTGAAGGGCACTAAATTGCACAGGTTTCAGTTTTTATTTCATCAAAATCCATACAGAATTGACAAAACTACAGTGATTTTAAATTTGTGTCTGCATTGGCAGCATCGTTCAAATTTTTGTGAATCTGGTGCTATTTTGAAGGGCACTAAATTGCGCAGGTTTCAATTTTTATTTCATCAAAATCGATAAAGAATTGACAAAAGTACAGTGATTTTAAATTTGTTTATATCTGGGACACTTTCTAGTGCATTAGGGGATACCTCTCATGGTTTTACAAGCTGTTGAAGTCAACCACTGTTGAAAAAGTCATCGAACAGATAAGTAACATTCCAAAATCATTCTAGTAGTCTGACAATCCTCAATATTTAGTTATTTATCTTTCATTTGATACCTATATTGTGTATATCTGTCTTTTTGGAAAGACACTATAGTGATTTTAAATTTATGTGTGCATCGCCGCAGCATTGGCTGCGGTGGTAGCTGCTCACGCTAAATTCGCGACGTTTTCATCGCGCACGAAAACGCAGATTCGGGGGTTTAGCTCTGCTCAAATTGTTGTGAATCTTCTGCTATTTTGAAGGGCATTAAATTGACCGGATTTCAGTTTTTATTTGATCAAAATCCATAAAGAATTGACAGAACTACAGTTCTTTTAAATTTATGTGTGCTGATTTCCTGCCATTTTCACAAGCTGTTGAAAAAGTGATCGAACAGATAGGTAACCTTCAAAAATCATTCTAGTAGTCTGACAATCCTCAATATGTAGCTATTTATCTTTCATTGGATACCTATATTGTATATATCTGTCCATTTTGGAAAGACACTACCGTGCTTTTAAATTTGTGTGTGCAAAGAAATGTACCTATCCTAGAACACAAATGGTCACAACTTAATAGATATAACCAATAGGACAAAATGTTGATTTCTAGGAAAACTAAATCATAGACAACTTTGGAACGACTAATCACATTTACTCGAATTAAAAAACCCTTTAATCTATTCTCTGAGCTCTGTCTGTCTACCGATTTGCAACAACTTTGCAACAATTTTACAATTTTCATGTGATGTACCTACATACGAGCCATCAACACTCCAAACACTCTAACAGCGACCACTCCACTTGCTCACCATGGTATTATCGAGATTCTTGCACAATAACCAAGAGTGTCCAGAGCACCACTTCTCACAGTCTTAACTTGAACGATCTGCAACAACACAGCGTTAGATTTGTTTTAGAATGGTTTCACCGTTAGCACACCACATCAAAGCACACACCGTCCTGATACATTTATAAAATGAACCAACTGGCAAAGGATGGGTATGACATCCACCTGTGATGGGTGCCTGGCCATGCCGGCATACAAGGAAACAAATGAGCTGATCGGGCTGCGAAGAAGGCCCTGAACTGTGATCTTGAACCGTGTCTGATCCCTCACTCTGATCTGAAACCACTAATAGCCTCTCACATAAAATCCAAATGGCAACATGAGTGGGATGAAAACATTAATAAACTTAAAGAAATTGAACCATCTGTCGGAAAACCACCACAGACTCATGCGGGAGGTCGGCGGGACCAAGTGGTCCTTAGCCGCTGCCGTATTGGCCACTCATGGCTTACACATGCTTTTTCGCTCAAGGGGGAACCTCCTGCTGAATGTATTGGGTGTCAGTCCATGCTGACACTCACACATTTGACTAAGTTGCATTGATTTTTTGGCCCTGTGCCAACAATTCTACACTGCAGACAGTATGCATGACCTTTTTACTAAAGTAAAACAAGAAAACATTTTAGCCTTTTTGAGGGCAGCTGGACTGTACCACCTCATATAGTTTACTAAATAAATTCTATCAATTATTAATAAACTTTTCTTTTTCTATGGGAATTTGTTTCCCTTGACCACAGATATATGATTATGAGCTTTCTAATTTAATGAGTGTCTATTGGCATATAATTGATTGTCTGCTTTTACATGTAAAAGCGATGGTTTGAACAAAAAACAAACATTTCTCGCCGTGAATATGGCCTATGCTGCCGATACGGCGTAAAGCAACCACCAATCAATCACCCGTCCTGATATGACCTTAGATGTTGCTAGGACGTAAAACAACAAACAAACAAGCAACATCAAAACACACAAAGGGCACTATTTTCATTCAACTTATACCAATTAAAAACCCAAATTTACCTAAATTAATTTGGTATCTCCTCCACTCGCTGCTGCTCTTCTGCTGCCGAGTTGTGTACTGAGGCTACTTCCGGACCTGCGTGAGCTTGGCCTCTCCCCAGTTACTTAACTTCCGGTATTCGGAAGATGAAGTAAGAATCATCAATGTGGCTTAAGAATCCTGATCTGGGAGTGGAGTTGAGCACTTGAGGTAACATTAGATTAGAGTGTTTGAGCTATATGCTCAGGCCAAGTCGGCGAGTCCACCATCAGGGCTCACAACATGTGGTGAGGATGCTCTGTTCAGTTTTGTCATGTGCAGTAATGAAGATAATGGTTGAAATGCGATGGAATCTTGTTTATGAATCATTCTTTACCCACTCCAATTCAGCTGCTTAGTCTGAATATATTGGCCCAATATATATTTTTTTTTCTTCAAATTTTTATTCAAGTTGAATAACATCTTTTTTCAGCACCGAGGTGCTGGTCTTCCGGCTTTAACAATTATAGTGCATATGAACTATTTATGGATGAGATGATGCGATGGTATGAACAATATAGACAGTAGTAGGTTAAAATGAGGCATTACAAATATAGTGGGGATCTTATTTTGCACATGTAGACTGGAGAATAGCCATTTACCTTTAGACTATATCAGTGATTTGATGATCATACCTGTGAGGAGACATTAATATAATGGGCATGACTTGCTGATACAGGTAGTCGTGGATTTTCGATTATGCAAATAATGGTTGCACGACTCATTTAAATTGTCTTGGGTCAACTATAGCTTTGTCAGTAGTGTCCAGATACGCAACTAGGGTTAGCCACCGGTATGTGCTTCCGGTAGGAGGAGGCCAGTACATGATTGTTGAAATGTTTCTCTATGCATCCATGAAGAGTGCAATTGGAGAAAAGACCATTTTAACAGAGATCTATTGTAACTGTATGCAATTGCGATGGTGATGCATAATATTTTATACCGACCCTCCGGTAGGCTAAGGACTAAAACGTGTATATACAGCTAAACAATACTCGTACTCATAGAGGTGGAAAATGAAATCAACAAAATCCAGCAAACGGAAATAACCTTATATGGGGGCCGTCATTTGCATACTCATGTTGAATAATCAAAATCCAGCAAACAGAAACAGAAATGGCTCGTCGAGCTTCACTATGCAGCAAACAGGGTGGACGAGAGTGATTGGTTAATAATATAGTCGAGAGCAAAACAAATGCCTGCTGCCATTTAATTTGCCAATATGCGCAGTGCAAATCTTCAATTCTATTCAAAAGTAATAGAAATAAAGAACAATTTGGCATAAACATGGATGCACAAATGCAATCGTAATAGTCTATTCCGCGGAAACGATGATTGTATTCGATTATCACGACCGCGACTTGGGTCACCCGAGCCGCTAGAATTTCAAATCGAACACTGTGAGCAGTGTAAAAAAATATTATCGAATACGGCCACCAATGGACGGAGGGCAGTCCTAAGCATTCCTTATTCATATTATCTGTGAATACTAGTTAACTTCAGATTACTTGGTGGATCATATGAAGAGTTCAGGCGCAAAACCCTGTAAACGCCGATCAAAAAATGTACATAAACATTGGAATCAAGTATAAACTTGATTATCAAGTAAATGCTATCTGTACATCGATAGGTACATCAAATCCTGCTTGGGGCTCTGCGGTATAGCTGTCTCCACTACTGCAGCTGAACTCTGTGACCTGGTTTCTATATGCATATATTCAGAGGTGCTCTGTAAAACCCATTCACAAATCCTATACAAATGACTTGCCATACAGGATGTCATCAGAATTGACCAATCACAACCTTGTTTACATCTGGGGAAAGTTTCTAGTGCATTAGGGGATACCTGTCATGGTTTTATAAGCTGTTGAAGTCAACCAGTGTTGAAAAAGTCATTGAAAAGATAAGTAACATTCCAAAATCATTCGAATACACTGACAATTCTCAATATTTAGTTATTTATCTTTCATTTGATACCTATATTGTGTATATCTGTCCATTCAGAAAGACACTACAGCACTTTTAAATTTGTGTGTGCATCGGCCGCGGTGGTAGCTGCTCGCGCTGTTTCCCAGTATGCGCAGTGCAAAACGTCAGTTTTATTCAAAATTAATAGAAATCCAGAAACCTAACCATATCAATTTAATATAATCGTTTTGTTAAACATGTTTTCTATATATATGTGTTCCAAGCGGTTTGTGTCTAGGTGGTGTGGCTTTAGAGATATTTAACTTTTTCTGTATGAAGATTGCTCACAGCCATTGATGCATTGAGTTTACCGATACACGCAGTGCAACACGTCGATTATATTCCAAATTATTAGAAATACAGAACCCTAAGCTTATCTATTTAATATAATCTGTTTGTTAAACATCTTTTCTATATGTGTTCCAGGAACCTTGCTGTGAAGTTTGATCAGGATTAATAAAGAAACTACAAAGAAATGTACCTATCCAGTATCCTGGAACACAAATGGTCACAACTTATTAGCTATAACCAATTATAGGGTATTCACGTGAGACACGAACCGGTGCGCGGGCATTGTGGCGATATCACAGTAAACATCCCATAGGTTTGGCTGTAGCGCAGTGGAAACGTGTATTTCATTCAAAATTAATAGAATTCCGGAACCCTAACCTTATAAATTTGATATAATCTATTCGTCGAATATGTTTTCTATATGTGTACCAAGCAGTTTGTTTTTAAATGGTGTAGTTTTAGAGATATTTCACTTTTTCTGTATGAAGATTGCTCACGGCCATTGACAATGCACTGGCACTGACACTCAGAATATCCCAACTTTCACTATTATCTCTTGTTTTTAATACTTTCAGCGTAAATTGCTCTTAGGTTACATTAAATACTTCAGATCTTCCTCTTCAATCGGCATTAGATATTTTTATCGATCCAATGAAAGCTTTTAAATTTATTTTACAAAAATAAATGCTCCACATAGACATAGCATTGCCGTATTTTACCCTTCGCGGGCAGTTTGCCGGTACGCGCAGTGCAAAACGTCGATTTTATTCAAAATTTATAGAAATCCAGAACCCTAACCTTAAAAATTTAATATAGTCTTATTGGTAAACATGTTTTCTATATGTGTACCAACCGATTTGTTTCTAGGTGGGTTAGTTTTATAGATATTTCACTTTTTCTGTATGAAGATTGCTCATAGCCATTGAGTTTGCAGTGTGACAGTGTGTTATTATTGTGGTTACTATCGCCACAATGGCCGCGCTTCCGGTTTGCGTGACGTGAGTGCATACCCTATATTATCCAATAGGACAAAATGTTGATTTCTAGGAAAACTAAATCGTAGATAACTTTGGAACGACTAATCATACTTACTCAAATTAAAAAACCATATAATCTATTATGTGAGCTCTGTCTGTCTACTGATTTTCAGTACTGTGCAACAATTTTCATGTGATGTAACTAACATCGACATATAATACACAAAGTCAAAGAGCGAGGTTTATTTAGAAGAATTGTGTGCTGCATGCATTACAGCATACAATAAAATAAAGCACCAGTCACAACCCATTAAAATTGTAATAAGCTATATTAAATATTAAACAGTTGGTACTTGGTTTGCCTCCCTCAAACTACTGACACCGTGACTGTGACAGGTTGGAAAAGTGGTGTTCACAAGGCAAATGCAATAATAGAACGTGTGTTCGTTTGATACGCCGAAATGAGAGGGAAACTCAGCAAACCAATGAATTGTGGCATACGCCGAATTTGAAAACAAACGCACAAGAACGTCATAGAGAACTGAACAGAGTTGAGCTGGGGATTGGCCATCAAAAAGAGACCAATTAGATATAGCCAGACCTCCATATTTTACAATGAGAAAAGACTCACCTAAAGTACAGTGTCCTGTACATTTGGTGCGCTTCATAATACTTCCCATCGCGTATACTAGCCTCAAGTTTGGCTAGCACGCGTTGTGTTCCTCCTCGTCCAGACGCCATGTTGGTTGGAGTCACGCTGTCAGCCAACTCTAACTGCGGGTCTAGGTCATGATGACTCGTATGTAAGAAGTGACTGACTCAGTAGCCTACACCGTCAGCGTGTATGCGCCCAGTTCGTGTTACTGTCCTATCTACAGCAAACATCTCCCCCCCCCCCCCCCCACACACACACATTGAACACGAACTGCTACTACACTTACACGTCTATTTTCTTGGGCATATCGATGACCAAGTATATATAATACCGAACGGTGGTTAAGTTTTAGGGTCGTTCTGATCACCATATTACTCCTTAATTGTTAATATAGCGATATAGCGAATGGTAGACAGGAAGTGTGAACACTTATTTGTCTCTCTTTTTTTTTTTTTTTTGGTACATTAGTTGTCCCAAGCAGTGGAAATCCCAGTCACAGACGACTGGTCTTCCTCACTCCACTGCTGGTCGATAGAAAGCCCGAGCCTACACTTTTACCGACCCTAGGGATTTTTAACCTCCCACACCACACAGACATGGTATGAGAGCAACCGGCCTTTGATGACGCTGTAAGTTATTCACAGCGGTGGAAATCCAAATTGGCAGATCTGGGGGCATGGGGAATCGAACTGCCGTCCCTCAGATTAGGAGTCTGACCTAGAAAAAAGTCAGACACTCTAACCACTCCGCCACAGAGAACGCCACTCAGTGCTGCCAACGCGCATCATTGTACTCCACTGATGCTTTGCCACATGTGGGGTAATTATTAATAGCATATTTGTACACATTTCGACTGACATTTCATATTAACTTTGATGGTTTTCTACTAACTTTGGTCACTTTGACCAAAGTGTCATCCATTTTGAGTCATATAACCGCAAGTGTTCGGTCTTAGCTCCGCCATTAGATAGCACCACCTATATGGTTTACCACATAATGGTACAGATGGACAGATGGCGGTACTGTATTGAAACAGAACCGTGCATGAGTCCAGAATATAGCAGACAATGTAGATATATATACATGGTCATTGAGCGAGTTCCATATCATATATAAATATATATTTTACTATTTATATTTATATATATATATATATATATATATATATATATAAGCTTACAGATGGATGCCACTAGGGCATCTGCAAGCCGATCTCAAGTGATTGCTAGGACTGGTAAAGACCTTGGGTTATAGGCTAAGTTATTGTTGAGTTCACATTTTTGCCACATATAGTTGGTTCACTGTTATTTGCTATAATGTTTGAACTGTTCCAGTGTATGCATAGGATCACTAGAATATCGAATTTCTTATCCAATGCATGGTTGGCCAATCTTTTAAAAATGAGTCTATTGTTGGTGCCATAACAACTTCAGTGGGCATACTGTTCCATGGATTGACTACTCTCATGGTGAAGAAATGTTCATAGTGAAGAAATGTTTGATTTGCAACCACGTTTTTCAATTTTAAGTGGGTGTCCCCGGCCTTGTCTCGGAAGTGTGTGGCATCATAGGTAGTAAATTGCTTGTGTCCACATCGTAGATTCCACGAAGATACTTATATATAATTACAGTTCAACACAATATTTTGTCCAGGGATTGATGCGGAGCCTAGCTATAACTAGATAACAGATTCACCCCATACTTGCAGTAGACTACAGGGGTGAACACACACCCTATATTAAAGCTTGCGAAAACTGCTTTAGTATGGAACAGGAAGTAGAAACTCTGGCTCCAGGATCAAATGGCTACCCATATCGGCACAGAGTTGGTGAAATGGAGGAGAATGCAAAAACACAAGATGGCGGCGATAAAAGGCCATCGGTTTTATTTTATAAATTCCTTAAAGTACATGTTTTATTCTATATTTCA